>PVJA010033143.1:0-23518 GCA_004027025.1 Myocastor coypus | reverse complement strand
TCTCACTATGCAGTTCAGGCTGGCCTTGAGCTCATTTTTGTAGCCCAGGCTGGTCTCGAACTCACATCGATCCTCCTACCTCAGCCTCCCAAGTGCTGGGATTATAGGCGTGAGCCACCACACCTGCCTCTTTTCTCTTGTTTTCTCTTTCCTCTTCTCTTCTGTTCTTTTCTCTTCTGTTCTCTTCTGTTCTCTTCTCTTCTCTTCTCTTCTCTTCTCTTCTCTTCTCTTCCTCTCTCTCTCTCTCTCTCTCTCTCTCTCTCTCTCTCTCTCTCTCTCTCTCTCTCTCTCTCTTCCTGCATTTAAGACATGGAATACAGGGTCTACAGGGTCTCACTATGTACATCAAACTTGTAGTGATTCTCCTGTTTTCTGCCTCCCAAAGTGCTGGGATTACAGGTGAGCGCCCTAACACCCAGTCTTCATTGCCAAATCAATGCATCCCACAGGTCAGGCTCTCATGGCACACAGGGGGTCAAATCTCAGCCCTGTCCATTTATCTGCCTAAGCAGGCACTTTAATCCGTTGAGCTCTCAGGCTGGCCCAGCTGATTTCTTTATGATAGACACTTTTTCTGGAGTGACATGATATCTCAGCATTGTTTTTATTTGCAATTCTGAATCACCACTACTGTGAAACCGATTTTCTCATATTTATTTGCCACTGCATTGCTTCTTTTCAAAAGTGTGCATTCATCTCAGATGCCTGTGTTTGGATTGGGTCTTTGAATTTCAGAGGCCTGACATTTTTTAGTTCTTTGTCTGAGTAACTGTTGGTTATTACTTTTTTTCCCAGTTTGTGGGGTTTATTTTAACCCTGTTCATGATTTCTTTTGATGTGCAGAAATATCTCAATAAGATTAAGACCTAGTTGTTGATTCTTTGAAGTATTTCCCATGCAGTTTGTTTTTTGTTCATGAACTCTGCCTGTGCCTATGTATTCAAGATTTCCACCTACTTTCTCTTCCAATAGATTTCATTTTTGCTGTTTTAATGTTTAAATCTTCAATTCATTTTGACTTTAGTTTAGTGCACCCTGAAAGACCTAGTCTAGTTTAGTTCTTAGCATGTGGAGAGCCAGTTTTTCCAACACCATTTGTTAAAGAGGCTGTCCCTCTTCTAGTGAACATGTCTGGCTCCTTTGTCAGAGATAAGGTTGCCGAGTGCATTTGTAGCTGTACCTGCATCTTCTAAGTGATTCCATTGATCTTCCAGTTTGCTTTTTTGCCAGTACCATGTTGATTTTATGATAGTGGCTTTAAGTAATATAATTCTAAGTCAGGGATTGTAATGCCTCCTTCCTTGTCTTTGTTGGCCAGGATTGTCAGAGCTATTCTAGGTCTTTTCTGGTCCCAAATGAATTTTAGGGATATTGCCTCTAAATCTGTGAGGTATATTGATGATGTTTTTATAGGAATTGCATTAAATCTGTATAATAATTCTGGCAACATGATTGTTTTCATAATGTTGGTTCTTCCTATCCAGGATCAAGAATGTCTTTCCATTTTCAGATATCCTTGATAGTTTTTCCAGAGTATTCTAATTTTTATTGTATAGATCTTTTACTTCTTTTGTTAGATTCGTTTGTAACATTTCACTTTTTCAGATGCTCTTGCTAAGAGTACTGTTTATCTAATTTCTCTCTCCGTGAATTTGTTGTCTGTGTATAGTTTATCTAATTTCTCTCTCAGTGAATTTGTTGTCTGTGTATAGTAATGCTATTGATTTTGGTATTGACTTTTTTTTTTTTTCATTTTATTTATTTGATACAGGGTCTCACTATGCAACTTGGACTCAGCAATCCTGTTTTCAGCCTCCCCAGCACTGGGATTACATCCGTTGTGGGCTCAGCATGCCCCAGTGGCAGGTTGGTGCTGCATGCAGGACTGGGGATTGAACCCTGGTACTTGCTTACACTTGCAAAAGCAGGCACTTAGTCTACTGAGCTATCTTGCTGCCTTTGGGTATTGACTTTGTACCTTGCTATGGTACTACTTGGTTATTAATTCCAGGAGACTTTTGGTGGAGTGGTTTGAGTCTTCCATCTATTATCAAATGATAGTTTATTTATTTTTTATTTTCCAATTCTTATTCCTTTTATTTTTTCCCTCTCTAATGGCTCTGGCTAATGTTTCAAGAACCATATTAAACAAGAGAGATTATAGCAAGCATCGTTGTTTTGTACCTGATTTTAAAGAAAAGGCTTTTGTTTTTTCTCCATTTAGAATTATGTTGTCTGTTGGTTTGGCATAAATGGCTTGTATCAGATTGAGGACCAGGCCATTTATTCCAATGTTCTGAATGAGTATTGGATTTTATCAATAGCTTTTTCTTTACCTATTGAGATAATCATGTGGTTTTTATTTTTGTCTCTGCTGATATGGTGTGTTACATTTACAGATTTGTGTATATTGAAGCATCCATGAATACTTGAGATGAGTTCCACTTGTCCGTGGTGTATAATCTTCCTGATGATTTTCTGCATTCTCCTTGCTAGTGTTTTATTGAGGATTTTCATATCTATATTCATGAGGGAGACTGGCCTATAATTCTCTTCTTTCATCAGATCTTTGTCTGGTTTTGATATAAATGTAATACTTGCCTCCCGAAATGAATAAGGGAGTATTATTTCATTTTCAATTTCATTGAAGAGTTTAAGGAGTATTGGGATTAAATCTAAATTTCATGCAGAATTGAGCTGCGAATCCATCAGGATTTAGCCTTTTCTTTGGCGGTAGGTATAGAGATAAGAAATTAGCATCGCAAGAGGTGAAGAGCAATAAACAAAGCCCAGGGACAGCTGTGGCCTTTTCTTGGGAATTCCAGAAAGCTGAGATTAAAGGAGGAAGACAACAGCTTACCCTGAAGGCTCTTTGTTGTTGTCTCCCCTTCACACACTTTCTTGGAATCTAATTAGCGTTTGTGTGAACATAGCCTTAGGCAAATGGTGGAGGTAAGAGATTGCAGCCTCTCTTTACTAAAGTGGTTATGCACATGAGCATGTTCTTTGGCCCTAAATAAAACTGAGGTGCTTCTAGAGCTCTGGGCTTACTTTGAGAGAGTTAAGTCTCAGCGAGACCTCTGAAGCTAAATTCACCGGGTCTTCTCATCATTTCTTTCGGCTCTGACTCATAACATACAACAAGTAGGGGTTTTTAATTATGTTATCAATTTCATTGGCTGATAACTGGGTGATTAGAGTGTTTATATCTTCTGGATTCAGTTTTGATAATTTATACCTAATAATTTGTCAATGTCTTCTGTGTCTTAGATTCTGTAATAGTAAAGATTTTTGAAAGTTAATATTGATGATGCTCTAAATTTTGATAAGAGCTATAGTAATTTTACCCTTTTCATTCCTTTTTACTTGAATTTGAGTTTCTTCTTTCCTCTTTTGATGTTATTTAGGTTTTCATAAATGTTATTTAATATTTCATATAACAAGCTCTTTGGGCTTAGAAGATAGCTCAGCAGTCTAACTGTCTGATTCTCAAGCTCAAGTACCTCAATTTGATCCCCAGTACCATATGTGATGCCAGCCCTGGGACTCTAGGCGTGCTGTGCTGGCCCTGAAACCAGTTGTGGTGACACATACCTGTAATCCCAGTGCAGGGGATACAGAGAGGAGAATTGCTATGAGTCAGAACTTCTATGTAATACCCCGTAACAAATAATAATGATGGTGGTGATGATGGTGATGGTGACGATGATGATGACAACAAAGAACCAGCTCTTTTGGAGAGTTTTCTTTGTCTCAATTGTATTAACTTCTGAAGTAATTTTTATAATTGCCCCCTATTTTTGAGTTTTGAACTTGGTTTGCTGTTCTTTTTTCTAGAAGCCTGAAATGCAGAATTAAGGTATTCATTTGTTCTTGTTCAGGTTTCCTAATATGTGAGGTAATGGCTATAACTTTTCCTCTAACAACTGCTTTCATTGCAGTTCATACATTCTAGTATGTTGTGTTTCAATTTTCATTGGATCATATATATTGTTTAACTTCTTGTTTAAATTTATCTCTAACCCACTTGATGCTGAGGGGGGTATTATTTAATTTCCATGTGTTTATGGAATTTATGCTTTCTTTTGTCATTAATCTCCAGTTTCCTTGTACTGTGGAATGATAATATGCATGGGATATTTGCAGGTCTTTCTTTTTATTTACTTAAGCAAGATCTATGAACTAGTGTGTGATCTATTATAGAGAATACCCAATATACAACTGGAAAGAATGGATATTCAGATGTTGGTTGGATTATTTTGTAAATGTGAACTAGGTTCATTTATTTGAAGGTTTAGTTCAATTCTGCAACTTCTTTTGTTAATTTTTTGTCTAGCTGGCCTACCTCTTTTAGATAATGTGGTGCTAAGATACCCCATTAAGATTGTGTTATTTGTTATTAAATTTTTCGCGTCCTTTAAAATTTTACCTATATAGCTGGGTGCTCTCATATTTGGTACATATGTGCTTATGACTACTATCACTTCCTCTTGAAGTTTGCCACTAGCAAGTGTACAGTGACCTTCCTTATCTTGTTTGATCATTATTGAAGTTCATAATGTCCGCAAGCAGAAACCCTTTTATACTGAGCTCCTGGAGAATGTGGTATTGTTTTCAATCCTTTGCATTTCATTCTGTGAATTTCCACTTAAGTTAAATGTGTTATTTTTATATTTTGCTTCTTGATCCACTTGCTAGTCAATTCATTTTAATTGATGAATTTATTTAATTTACATTGGTGGGTATAGTTGATGTGTATTAGCTCAGCTTTGTTATTTTCTTGTCCTGCTGATGTACTACTCTACTTTTCCTATGCTTAATCTTTCACCCTTTTTAGTGGGTTCTTTCTGTTATCCTTAGAGTTTTCATTTTTACCCATCTCTAGAATATCTTTCAGTATTCTTTGCAGGATTGATTTGGTGGTCATGAGTTTATTTAGTTGTTCTTTGTTGTGGAAGTGTTTTATTTCTCCATTAATTTTAAAGAGTTTTGCAAGATATATCAATGTGGGTTGGAAGTTGTTTTCTTGTGGGACTTGAAATACTTCATTCCATGCTCTTTCTGACTGGATGGTTTGTTTTGAGAATCCTACTATGATTCTGATGGGCTTTCCTTTAAATGTGATGTTTCTTTCCATCATAGCTTTTAGTATGTTGTTCTTGAGCTGAGTTTGTGAGATCTTGATTATTATAAGCCTGGGTTTAGATTTATTTTGGTTGTGCTCTTTGAACTTCTATATGTCTCAGTTTAATGTCAGTTTGTTTCCCCGTATTTGAAAAGTTTTCTTCTATTGCTTCTGTAAATATTCTTTCTATGTCATTAGTGTTGGATCCTCCTTTTTCATTGACACCTATATTTCTTATGTTGTTATGATTGCTTTGTCTTGTAGCTGATGAATTATTTCCTGTTCTTTTGCTATTTTTTCAGAGATCTCTCCTTTCCTGGTCAATGGATGCCACAATGACTTCTATGACTGTCTTCAGTTTTATTCAAATGATTTTACCTACGTTTAGTGTAGTCCCAGCCCCCAATATATCTCTTTGAATCTGTCTCATGCATTTGATTTCTTTCCTATATTGCTCATTCAGGGTCTCCATCCTTTTACTATACCCCTCTATTTATTTAATTACTGTCTTCTTTAGAAATACTCAGTTATTCTTTTCATTATACTTATCATTTATATTGTTACCTATATTATTTCTCATCTAATTTTTTTTTTTGTCTTTTTTTTTTTTTTTTTTTTTTTTTTTTTTTTTTTTTTTTTTTTTTTTTTTTTTTTTGAGACAGGGTCTCGCTATGCAGCTCAGGCTGGCCTTGAGCTCACTTTTGTAGCCCAGGTTGGTCTTGAACTCACACTGATCCTCCTCCCTCAGCCTCCCAAGTGCTGGAATTACAGGCATGCGCCACCACACCCGGCTTCTCATCTAATTTTATCTACACCCTTCTATAGTTGTTTCTTTATATCAGTTGCTATTATTACAGATATTCCTGCATGGTGACTTCCAATTTCTTCTATGCTGATGTCTCCTGGATTTCTTCCCGTTGGGCTGGGGACTTGAGCTTCTATTTACTCCTTAGTCTTCTCATTTTCTACTTGAGGAATAATTTTTTGTTTTGAGTCCTATACGTTTTGTGAAATTTTGATACTAAGTAACTATCCATCTACAATCAGAGACTCCCTATAAAGATTCTATATTCACATCTATCCTGTTTCAGAGATCTTTTAATTTTTTAAAAAGAGTACAAATTAGAAATAATAGAAAAAAAATACAAGTGATAAAGTATTTCACATAGAACAGTGACATGAATTTCACAGTATTTGTAGTAATGCATATTATTGTATTCCAGCCACTTACTCATATTTAGAGATATATGCACTTAAAATTGGAAGAAGAAAGAAAAAAGAAACGAATGTATTAAAATTGAGAAGAAAAAAGTAGAATTAAAAAAAGTACAAATAATTGAAAACAGGAGATGAAGCAAATTAGGTATTAACTGCTCCTTTCTATCGATTAGCACAAATGCACAGTACAGTTGTCCAAGCCATCCCACTTATATAGACATATCAGTGTCTTCTTTAGATATGTTCAGTAATTATTTCATTATACTTACCATTTGCATTGTTATCTATGATATTATTTCTCATCTAATTTTATCTACACCCTTCTGTAGTTGTTTCTTTACATCAGTTGCTGTTATTTCAGATATTTCTGCCTGGTGACTTCCAATTTCTTCTATGCTGATGTCTCCTGCACTCTTTTCCCAACTCACTCGTCTGCTTTTCATTTCACCTTAGTAGCTCCTTTCTTTCGAGTAAGTTCATTTCCTTTTCTCAGTATTGATTTTACCCTTCAGATTTCATTTTTCTCCTTTAGGTTCTCATACTAAGGAGATAATCTGATGTTAACATATGAGGGTCTGATTTATTTCATTTAAGAGTATGTTCTCTAGTTGCAGCCATTTCCTGACAAAAAGACTCAAATGTATCCTGTTTTTTAGCTGAATAGTATTCCAGTGTGTAAAAATAGCATATCTTTTTTATCCATTCTTCAGTTGACATACATTAATATACCTCAAAGTGGCACAGAATGCTTTGCTCAAATTAGTTTGGAACCAGAAGAGATCCAAAATATCAAAAGCAATCCTGAGAAGCCAATGAAAGGCAAAAAGTATTGCAATCCCTGACCTGAAATTACACTATAAAGCTGCTGTGGCAAAATCAGTATGGTACTGGCATAAAGACAGACCTGAGGATCAATGGAACAGATTAGAAGATGCAGACACAATTGCAAACATACTCAGCCAACTTCTATTTGATGAAGGGACCCAACATGGTCATTGGAAGAAGGATAGCTACTTTAATGCATGATACTGGAAAACCTTTGTGCGTTTCACAAAGGCTAAAACCCATGGCTATCACCATGTACAAAACTACAGTCAAAATGAATCAAAAATTTAAATATTAAAACTCAAACAGTAAGTTTTCTGAAGATAAATGGAAATGGAAATCTTGAAGACATGTACATATGTAGAGAGTGCAGGAACAAAAAAACAAACTGCATGGGAAATACTGCAAAGAATCCAAAACAGGGATTTCATCTCTTTGAAAAGTTTCTGCACTTAAAAGCAAATCTCCAACAGAGTAAAAAGAAAATCCATACACTGGAAAAAAATTATAGCCGTGTCTTTGTTCAGCATAGTCCTTCTATCTATAACATATAAAGAATTTTAAAAATTTCACACCCTAATTCAAAGACCCAATCAAAAAATGAGCATCTAAAATGAATATATATTTGTCAGAGAAAAAAATGGCAAGTAAATATATATAAAATATTCAACATCATTGGTCATTTGACAAATGTAAATTAAAAGCAACACTGAAATTCTTTCTCACCCAGAAAGAATGGCAAATGTCAAGAAGTTAGCCAATAACAAATGCTGGAGAGGTTATGGACAAACAGGAACACTTCTTCACTGTTGGTGGGAGTACAGACTTGTACAATCACTGTGGAAATCAGTATTGAGACTCCATGTAATGCTACAATTGGAGAGTCCACTCAAGCCAGCTATTCTTTGTTGGGAGCTAGCAGGAAGCCAGGAAATTTGATCAAGTGTGTGCAGGTGGGACTGGGCTTCCCTACCTGGGGCAGAAAGTTACCCCAGTGCTGAGAAAAACATCCTGCCTGGTTCAATATAGAGATAAGGACCAAGCATCTTAAGTAGAGAACAGTAAAACCCAAGGACAGCTGCAGGGAGTTCTGGTTGTCTCCTCCCCTGCTTGGAATGTTTTCAATTTCCCCTAAGCAGTTATGCAAATTCCTTAGCCTGTCCTTCCTTCTGAGGGTCTAAGCTCACTTCGAGAGAGACAAGTCTCGGTGAGTCCTCTGAGCTACCTTCATCAGGTCTTCTCGTCGTTTCTTTCGGCACCGACACCAGAACAACACAACAATTCTTCTTCTGAGTGTTTTTCTAGAAGAACCAAAACACTCATTCCCCAGTGATATATGTGCACCCATGTTTATAGCAGCACAATTTGTTATTTCTAAGTCCAAGAAACAACTCATGCCCATCAACTGAAGAATGCATGTCAGAGGTTCTTGTTTAGTGTTTGCCCCAAGATTTTGCCTTCTCTATTGAGAGTGGTACAATAGTTTCTGTTTGGCACTGTCCTCAGTCCTTCACTATAGGGCTTTAGTGAGGTTATTACCCCAGATCTTTCACTATTATTACCCAGGGGAGAACATGTGGTTAAGACAGATATGACATCGTATTTACAGCAGTACAATTAGCAACACTATTAACAGAAAGTGAAATTTAGAAATTGACAAACATTGGTAACTAACGATTGTATACTTCAGACCATGGGAAGAAAACACTATTGTTATATTAAAAAATCATAAATTGGTTATTTGAATGTAAACTAATTTCTCTGATTTCTGTCTGGGTGCCTCCCATATACTTGGAATCCTCAAGGCAGACCAGTTTTTTTCTAGTTCCCTCCTGAATTCTCAGTGCCTCTAATTTTGATTCCTTTTGGGGAGTCCTTCACCCTACCCCTTGCACTGGTTTGTGCCACAAGGAATCAGCATTCCCAGAGTCTTGAGCTGACCCTTCGCATTGGTCCATGCTGTAAGGCATCTGAGTTCCCAGAGCCATTGGGCTGATAATTTTCTTTTCATACGTTATTACTTCTTCTCTTTTAAAGACTAGTAATGCTTTCTACCTTCAAAGAGTTTAAAAGACTGATAACAACATATCTAAATCTAGCACAAAATTTACATACAATAGCTGTGTGTTATAAGTTAGCAGATATTGTTCCTACTGTTACTTTGTATAACTTTTTTCTTTTATATGACCCCATTTCAATTTTTATTATAAGAAATATTTCTTCTCTCTTCTTGCTGTGTCTTGCTATAGCTCTTCTCTCTCTTCTTGTTGTATCATCTCAAAACTCTCATATATATATACATATATATATTTATATTTATATTTATATTCAGAAAATATTTAATGTGGATAACACCTAGTGGCTAGCTTGTAAAAGTTATGGAATGTTGCTTTCTTTAATAGGTTACTAGAGACTTC
This sequence comes from Myocastor coypus, assembly GCA_004027025.1. Lineage (NCBI taxonomy): Eukaryota > Metazoa > Chordata > Mammalia > Rodentia > Myocastoridae > Myocastor > Myocastor coypus. Next base: position 13,933 of record PVJA010033143.1, on the reverse strand, counting down.
TGACTTTGTGTCACCCTGCAATTTCTGTGCTTGTGGTTTGCTCAGTTTTATGGTTTAGACCCGCAGTGTTCTCTCAAGGTCTCATGTAGTTGGAGTTGAGGCTTCTGATCTGAGTTGTGGGGCTCTGTAGCTGATATTGTTAGAAAGTGGAGCTTGGTTGGACATGGTTCACACAGCTGAGACTTAGACAAACATGCTCTTGTCCAGAGCTATTCTTCTGCAATTAGGAAGGGAAACAACTTTTTTTCAGCTGTGCTCTTCTGCCTCCATTTATCTGCCTTCAACTTTGCCAGCATGGAGGAAAGCTTTGGAAACTGAACAAACTTGACAGCAAGTGACTAGGGATAAGGCAGCCCCAAGAACATGTGCTTTCTATCCATTCCTTCAGGTGAGTTTCACTTTGTAATAGCTCATTCAGCGATGAAATTATCAAAAGATTGCTGTACTGATGAGGATACCACACTTGTGATGTAATCTGTCACCTTCCCACAGCCCATCAGCTGGCAACTCAGCCTTAGCACAGCCTGCAGAGGAGATTTTAGATCCAAACATAATAAAGAAGCCCTGAGGTTATATAGATGTTGAGATAATCAGAAGATCCCAAAGTAAATGCCTCTATGCATGTATAAGAATATCATTTGTCTTATGGATTTGGGATGGCTATTTTCAGTTATTAAATATATTTTCAACTAGATGACTTTAATGTAAATTAAAGAAAATATTATTCTTTACAAGTGAAGAAGTGATAACATATGAAACATTTACACTTCTAATTTTTGCATTTTAACCTCTTTCGACATCTATTTATTCACTTATTCGTTTATTTAATTTCTTGTGGAAAAAGAAAAGCACTACAAGTTATAAAGGAGGGATAGAAGAAGCCATTTGAGACCTGTGACAACCTCAGAAACATTTTAATTTATGTTAAATACTACACATACACAAATTAAGCATCCAAATGTTCTTTTCAAAAGATGAGGTAAATATATTGCATAATACTGTGGATAACAATTAAACTTGCAAACCAAATTCAAAATTGTTTTCTGTATACATATAGTAGCTACTTTCTCTTAGTTCAATGAGATGAAATATTTTATACTAACAATGCTTAGAAAAATTATCATGTCTGCATCTTGTGCTCTGAACAACTGCCAAGAAGACAACAATATGCATTGCATTATTATGGCTGTCCTACTAACCTGTTTTGAAATCATCTCATTGTTATTTCTTTCTCAGTAAAATTAATAAAGTTTAAGAACAAAACAAAAAATTATTTTCTGTTTTTTTCTCAACAACTTCTCCCAACATACAGATGAAGTCAGGGGTTATTTGTGCAAGTAAGGGTTGATACGTGCAGAAAAATACCTTGGACTGAGTTATGAAACATGGCTTTGAGGCTCAGTTCTGACATTTACTAAATCTTCAGTCTAGGACAAATCATTTAACCTCAGAATTTTCTGATTGTAAAGAACAGATAGTGCTTATTGTTCGGGTTATTGTGTGAAGAATATATATATATATATATATATATATATATATATATATATATATATATATATATATATAACTTTTGAGCTAAATATTTTGTAGATATTTGAGAGGTCCTATAAGAAAAATTCTAAATGAACTCATTTTGTTTGAGAGGATGATGAAAGGACATTATTCCAGATTATAGAAAACAGTGCAAGAAGACCAATTCTAAATTTATATAAGGCATGTTGTACCTTTCCACAATGTAAACAACTTCAGAAAATTTACCCAACACAAAGAAAAGACATAAAAACATAAATACATGACCCTATCACTGAAAATTATGTGATATTATTTTTCCACTGGAAACTTCATTTGTGTAATTTGGATTATTTTTGTATGGGTCAACTATACATGTATCAATTTCTTTAAAAATGTGTGTATTATATATCATGATATTTAACAAAATCAGGATATTTTATATACATACATACGGAAATACTTAAGTAATGCAATCTTTGCAGATATATTTGTAGGAATATTGACTGAATTATCATTAAAACTGATTAATTTTTATATTTCCAGTTTGTAGTGGTACGCATAATATGCCTAAATCATCACTGTGTTTAGCCATTTTTTTTATATCCCCGTAGGAGTGATTCTTTAAATTTCATTTACCAAAAAACTTAATTTGCTTTTTTTGTATATTTTATTCATTTTCCTAAATAGTGTCTTACAAAAATCAATTAAGAAAATCAATGTACTGCAAGTTATACTTTTACTCCTAGAATAGTGTCCTCATCATGAGACTTGAAGTTGTATCATTCACCAGTGATGTTCCCATATCATATCTAACACAGTAAGTTATTTCAGACAGATTTGGCACCAAATGTCCTGGAAGTTGTTTTTCAGTTGAAAAGTCTGTTCATTCCCCCAAGCTGGATAAGATGGTCTTTTCCAAGGAAAATTGTGTCATGTGGGCCTATTACATTTGTCATGTGAAATAGATCATTCCAAGGCCAGTTGAGCACATGATAATGCAAGCAGAGCGCATAACCAAATTGGACAAACAGATGGGTTTTTATTACCGGAAATAATTTGTTCTCAGAAGAAACATCTAACGCTCATGACTGTCATTCTGACAGCAGAGTGACATTTGGGATTGGAGTTAAAGCAGATCTGGCAAAAATCTGGTAGGTACAATATCTGAAGCAAATGCCCAGGAATTATTTACTGACATAGTATATTTTATGAGCTGTACCTGGGCTTACATCTCATTAATTTAGTTGTATTATTTATTTTCCAATATATTAACATTTATAAACAATAAATATTTGAATTCTCATTGGTGCTAAAACTGATCTTAGTTTACATATTAAACAGCTCTAATTTCAAATAAATGTGATCAGAAATATTTTATTAACCATGAGCTGTCTTATAAATTTAATGTGGCATCATGCACTCACTTAAAAATGACCAGGAATCTTAAAATTCTATGTATTTGCTGCATCATTATTTATATTTGGTTGTAGTATAAAATTTGGAATTTGGGAACTACCGTGCATATTCTTCACTCGTTTCTTGCAAAACACAGTGCTCATGTCAGAAGCAGATTGTCAAGAACTGACTGGTGGTTGCTGGGGTGATGAGTCGCTCCACTGTCTCCAACCACTGCCAAACCTGTTCTCCCTTTTATTTAGCATTCAAGTTCTGTGAATTCTCAAATTTTAATAACAAATGGATCATTCTTCTATTTGCTTTTTCTCTTCATTCAGGAGCTATGTTTTTAATGTTTAATATTGCTGGCGGCTTCGCCCTACAAACATTGGAAGAAGGGAAGTGATGCTCTTTGATTAAAATCTAGGAAAATCTCGTAGACATGTAGCGTGCAACAGGAAGTTGGGAGTGTGTTATCAAAATATCATGATAGATTATGTGCTAGCATGTGAAAAGTGTGTGTGTGTGTGTGTGAGAGAGAGAGAGAGAGAGAGAGAGAGAGAGAGAGAGAGAGTACTGAGCACTAAACATAAAACCATTTAGTGAATAAATTGAGTAAAACTGTTTAAAGCATGACTGGTGTGCCCAGCACTACCCATTGGCCTCAGAGGAGCAGTGAACAAGAAACAGTTATTCCTTCTGTGTGCTTCATAGGCTAAAGGCTGGACAGCATCTGTTAAAATTACAAGACAGATGCAAATGAAACAGGCTAGGAATAGTGGCTTCAGACGGTCAATGTCCCAAACACCTGAGGACACCTGACTAATTTGATTGAGAATGTAAAAATCTATCTCACAATCCTCAGAAAACCAAGCTAATTTAAAATAATTCTACAGGGAAATCAAGTATATTTTATAGACTACGTGTATTTTCCTTGACATTTGCTTAATATTATATTTTTAATTATTCATAGAACAACTATAAACTTTATATTGCCAGTGAAGTAATTAAGAGTAACAGATATTAAAATTTACCAAAATCACACTGACAATGTGTGGTTACACAGAAATTCAAAACAAGGTTGTGGAGTTCTAATCTTTCTTATCACATGAACTTATACTCACACTCTTAGTTCAGAAGAAAAAGAGAAGGTGCTGCAAGTTTAGTCCTGAGTAATGTTTTATATTCCAGCATTTCTGTAGAATAAAATGAAGTAAGACAGAGCAGTGAGAGTAAGAATACGAGAGGAAATACAGCTTGATTCATACATGGATTTAAGGGCTTACTTAAATACTTATTTCAAAATATCAGTGATCAACCTGATTTTCTAAACAATTTCTTCCCAGTTTTCTTTTAAAGATCACCTTTCTCAGTATAACTCATTATAGGACTCTGTGATCACTGCTATTCACAGATGTTCATGGCTCCAGAAAGAAAATGACCGCTGTCAATACTATCTAAAGAAAGCACAGCCTGCTAGAATGTTTAAGTCAGAAGAATGAAATTCTTTCAGATATTTGGGAGAAAGAGTGACAGTTCATAGAATTGCTTATTAAAGCCAAATTAGTTTGAGTGATGTAAATGTTTTCAGCCTAGAGTCTGCAATAACAGAATCAGAGCTTATGGTATGATTGAAAAAATAAAGAGAAGAGAAGAAGCACATTTAAACATTATGAAGAAATATTCTGGTTTATGCTGGGGGAAAGTCAATAGAAGTTCAAACCATAATGTGATACTAAATCTGAATTGCTCTTTGTAGTATCGTTAAAACTATTATGTATTTTCATTCATTTGAGAAAGAATATTGATGGTTCCTTTGTGCTTGGCTTTAGTGCTTACCTAGTGTGGTAGCTATAGTACAGAATGCTTTGTGGTATCTGAAGAATTTCAAGGATTTTGTTGAATGCTTATTGCCTTTCTTCAAGTGATAAGTTTGTCAAACACATAACAAGAGTATATGTGTCAAGCACATATTTTTTGTACTGTGGATAGTGAAATAAATTCGCTAGGCATGATTCACAGAAGGTCAAACCAATTGGAATCACATTAGTAGAAAATGGGTAAGTGACATTTTAAATACTTTTCTTAGGGTATATTTTTCCTTTCAACTATGAGATGATTCAATTTAAGTATTAAAATCTGAGTATGTATGAATTCTAACTACAAGACTGTAGTCACAAATGAATATAGAGTTCTAAGAAAGTGCCTCTAAATACTGAGGGCTAGAAATAAATGCAAGTCTCGTACATGGAAGGACATAAAAATGGAGAGACAGACAGACCGACAGACAGACAGATTGATGAAAATCAAGTAAATAAGTGTTTATGCTCTTTAAAATGTTTTGCGTATCATTTATGAATATCATATATATATAGTGGATGGCATGAGACAGAAAATTTGAAAATCTTAAAATGAAGTCACTCACATGTTGCATCAATATAATCTATGGTGTATGTGGAAGCATCACCCATATGTTAGTACTTAAAAACTGCAGATGAGGGATGGCCAGATGATAGCTCAGTGGACTAAAGTACATGCTGAAGCAGAGAGTAGAGACTGGGGTTCAATCCCCCACTTGCTGTGCTGGCCCTGCCTTTGGGACAAGCTCAGATGGAGATTGCAGCTGCATGTGGTGGCTCATGCCTGTAATCCCTGTGCTTGGGAGGCTGAAAACAGGAGAATCTCTACATGTCTGATCTGTGTAATAAGTTCTTATAGACCCTGTACTAAGTACATAAAAAATTAAAGATTAAAAAAAGTTCAAAAACTACAGAAAAGAGCAGAAAAGTAGAACGCAGTATCGAATGTTTAGAAATGCAAAAATTTACAGAAAACTAAATAAAAATTGCACATATGCCCATGCTATTGTCATTACTTTTAAACTATTTTAGTCTATCTCATAGAGGTATTATTTTTTTAATCTAGAGAAAATAAAGATATATTATCTTACAACACTAATGTTTCTTTCGTTCTCTATTAGTTAAAGTGGAACATTGGAATATATTCAGTGAATTTATCTTTCACACTGATGAACTCAGTGTTAATTTTGTATTATATTTTATAGTTTGTAGAGATTTCTCTTTTTCTTTTTCTTTCTTTTTTAAAATGTATTTAGTAGGGAATCTACAGAATCTACAGAGTCTCACTACACTGACTGGACTCATAGTGATTCTCCTGTTTTCAGCCTTGAAAACGCTGCAGTTACAGGCGCACGCCACCACGGGGCGGGTCTGCATGGCACCCAAGTGATCGAACCCTGCTGATGCGCTCTTCCTAACGAGGTGCTTTAGTTCTCTGAGCTATCTGGCCTGCCCTAGTTTACAGATTTTTAATGGATTGTTTTTCAGTGTGTGATTTTTAGCCCAGTTAGAAGGTAATGAAACATAATTAAATAAAAATACATCTCAAAGACCACTATAGAAAAAAAAAATGTCTAAAAAAAAATCCTTTTCTTCTTTTTCTTTAAATTCTCCAATCATTTATGATGATAGGCAAACATTTTCATGATGTAAAAATTAAAGAATTCAAAAAAGAATTGCAAGCTGGGCGTAGTGACGCATGCCTGTAATTCCAGCACTTGGGAGGCTGAGACAGGAAGATCAGTGCGAGTTTGAGACCAGCCTGGGCTACAAAAATGAGCTCAAGGCCAGCCTGAGCTGCATAGCAAGACCTTGTCTCAAAGAGACAAAAAAAAAAAAAAAAAAAAAAAAAAAAAAAAAAAAAAAAAAAGAATTGCAGTACTTACTGCCTTGTCCTAGTAAAGATCATTGCTGGTTTATTGCTGATATTTCATTAAAGCTTCTCTTGGATATTTTTAAATGCATCACTCAGTTTATTTTTCCATTTGTTTTGTTTTTATGTGGCTTCTGAGACAGTTGCTGCACTATGCCTGGAGACTGGTCTGCAGCTCCAAGACCCAAAGCTTCTCCTGTCTCTGCCTCCCAAGGTCTGTGATAACAGCTTATACACCCCTCACGGCACAGCCAACAAAACCACAGAACTCTTTTCTACCTGCATCTCTCCTGCATCACTTATAACTGTTTATTACCCTAAACATAACTCAATCATCAAATATTTAACTGGTGTTTGTTTGTTTGTTTGTCTTTTTGAGACAGGGTCTCATTATGCAATTCACACTGGCCTTGAGCTCATTTTTGCAGCGTAGTCTGATGTCAAACTCCCACTGATCCTCCTGCCTCAGGTTCCCAAGTGCTGGGATTACAAGTATGCATCATCATGTCTAGTTTAATTGTTATTAAAAAGAGAAAAAAAAATATTTTCTCAGAAGTCAAGAAGGCTATTTGTATCTCTAGCTTTCATTGTATTTTCTTATCCTTAATGGTTTGAACCTGGGTTTGTTCTGTCATGGCTATATTTTTCTTTTTACTGTTTCAGTATTTTTAATGCCTCTTAAAATGTGAAGGAGAAAGTGGAAATAATGTTTTTGTAAATAAGCTGGGGAAAGGGGTGGAAGAGAAGGAAAGGGGATGGAGGAAAAAAGGACCAAGAAGTATCACATAAAGGTACAAATTCCCTATGTTGAATGTTATCGTGTTGTGTACTTAAAATGTACCAAAAAATTTTTAAGATGCAAATAAAATAGGGAATTCAAATTTTTCACTATGTCTCAAAATGTCCTAACTTTTGTACTGGCATCCTTGGGTCATCATCATAACAAGTAACCATGAACTGAGTAAAGGGGGCAGGGGAATAGAGAGAGGGAAGGAGGGGGAAGGAGAAAGGGACAGAGGACAGAATTCTGAATTACGGTGGTAGTGAGTTCATTCCTTCTGAAATTCTGAGGTAAAATTAGTGCTATACACTTTTCCTAGTTTCCGCTATTACCCAGTGACCTGTAGTTGTCATTAGCTCCTCGATCAACTTCTCTACCTCTGTCCAACAGACTTCCTTTCTGTCTTCTCATTTTACATCTGCTTTAAACATAGCCATTGTTGAATCAAATGATTCATCTTAGTCCTAGGCAGTCTCATTCTGGGATCCTTAATTAAACTGGCAAGGGACTTTCTTCCAAGTAAGACCCTATTTTTAGATTCTTAGTGACTTTCTATTCTATTTTCTTTTTCTGTAAAATTTTAATTAACTGTACTAAAATTGTGCACACTATTGCCAGTTTCTCACAGGCTATCTTACAATCTCCATATTCATTTCTGAGAGAAACTTTTTGTGCTATGACATACAAGTTTATTACTTATCTTTCAGTGTTTGTCAAACAACCTCAGGCTCGTGAATTTTGGACCTTTGCAGAGTGGTCTGTGCTCAGCCGGTTGGTCTTTCTCAGATAGGCTGGGGCAAACTGATCTTAGAATGAAGTGATGGTGTCTGTGATCCAAGCTGCCCTATGGCAGCTGTGGTGGGACTGCTGACAGGACCCAGCGCTCCTCCTGTGGTACCCTCTCATCACTCCGTATTTTAGCCTAAACTTTTTTTTTTGTTGTTTTGTTTTGTTTTGAGACAGGGTCTCACTATATAGTTCAGGCTGGCTTTGAGCTCACTTTTGTAGCCCAGGCTGGTCTCGAACTCGCAACGATCCTCCTGCCTCAGCCTCCCAAGTGCTGGGATTACAGGCATGAGCCACCACGCCCGGCTTAGCCTAAACTTATCTACAGAACAAAAAGAGATTTTCAAGAGAATCAGCAGAAGCTTTACTATTTTTTTTTTTTTAACTTTAGCTTAAAAAACAACACAAAGCAGATTCAACCTTATTTTCTTGACTGAAATTACAAAGCTAGAATTTAATTTTGGTCAAATTTTAATGCCATAGATTTTAATTTTTATTTACAGAATTTCCAATACAATATGCCACCAAATTGAATGGTAAGGATATCTCTCCTTGTTTCATGTCTTAAATGCTATTTTCAATAATTTTATTGAGTTTTATTTATAAGGGACATATAACAAATCATACATAATATAGGTATAGAAGTCAATAAATTTTATTGGGTGCCAGGTAGTATTGCAGTATATAAATGTATTAAAATTTATGTTTCTATTCATCTCCTTTCAAGCTTTGAGTCTAATATTTTAAATTGCAGCTATTCATACCCAAACATAAATTTCTACATTGACATGTGTTTATATTTCCCTGTGATGAATGTTATTGTATAAAATGTACCAAAAAGTTGTTTTTTAAAATTCAAAGAAAAGAGAATTAAATTTCTCATTCAGAAACTACTTCATAGAAAAATATTCAGGAAAGAAAGGACTTAGTGACATAGTTGATGTATATTAAACTTTTAATAAAATACCATATTTCTTTGCCAAAGAGTTGTACCATTCTGAACATTGTTCTTTGGGATTTTTTAATAGTGGTGTGTTTGGACATCTTTAGCCACTTACTTTTTGTCTTCTTATAGCTGTGTATCTTTGAAAAAGCATCAGTGTATTATATATTGTTATCAGCTGTTGAATTCTTGCTACTGATTTTGAGGATTTGTATTCTTTGTACATATACTTTGTCAGAATTATTACTTAAAATGCTTGTGATTTATACACCATACACCCTATTGCTTTTTATTTTTCTGGTTATCTTAGTAGTGACTTTTGAGGGGTTGAGGAGGTAGCTCCATGGCACAAGTGCGAGGTTGTGTGTTCAAACCAAAAAAAAAAAAAAAGTGACTTTTCAACATCAGAAGTTCTTAATTTTGAATAAGCATATTTTCACTTTTAAACAAAATATTTTTTGTATCATCCAAAATAACCTGAGTTTTTGCATATGATCAGATTGAAGGCCATCCTATCACTATAAAAACAGATAAAAAATGGGAAAAAAAAACTGAAAAGTACAATATCTTCTTAGAGAAGTGAACTTACCAGGAAAATCATTGCATCTCACACAGCTCTTGATGTTCTTAGGGAAAAATGGATCAGAAAATAAGACAAGAGACAAAAGCTGCGGGCAGGTGGAGTCCTCTCTTCAGATGGTAGAAAAGGAGTTGAGCTACCCCTACCTGCAGGAACATTTATTTATACATTTGGCAAAGGTGGTATCACACAACACAGCAGTGCCTGCTCACTAATGCCTGGGGTTATCTGAGGAAAATATCTTGTCAGGACCAAGGTAGCTTGGTTGCTCTCGGCCCCTAGACTTGTCTTGCTCCTACACATGTGACCAACTTCCAGCTCCAGCCTCTGTCTACAAGAGACCAACAAGAAGATTCAGTGGCACTCACCACAGCTGAGGAGAAACTTCTAAGAAAAGTTGTGTGAGACAGAAGGACCTGAATTTTAAGGGGGAAGATGTGGACACATGCGAGCATTAGAAATACCACAGAGACACAGTCCTCAGTCTTCTGTGAGTTCAATTTTGAGGAGTTCAAACAAATTCTGAGGGTAAATAGTGGAAAAAAACCCACGAACAGAAAGATGAATCATTTTATTGGAAAACAGATGACATGTAATTTCCTTAATAATATAAAGTAAAAAAAATTAGTAAATTGGTTAAATTATATCTGTGTCCCACTATTTTGTGGAAGACAAAACTTGCGGTCAATTACAGGGGCACCTTGGTTCACGACCTTAATTCCATGATTTTGGAGATAATTCTGCAACCAGAACTGTGCCAAGAAGTTCATGAAATGAGCTACCATTCTAATAGACTGTTTGGCTGAAGAAATTTCTGCATAAGGTCTGGTGGGACTCCAAATCCATGTATGATCCAAATATGAGAAAAGGCAAATATTCAAGGATGGAATTTTTAATCAAGAGTAAAGCAAACATTTTAAAATGTGGAAAGATCTTTACCTTTGCCTAGGGAAAGAAGTGATAAAATATGTGAAGGGGAGCAAAAGAGTCTGATCATGTGATCTATTTGAAGAGATTAGTGTGAAACACTGTCTGAACAAAATCTTGGGTATGCTCACCACCATAAGGACTCAGTACCCTCATCTCAAAAGCCATTGGGCCTACCACACCATTGTGGGCCACAGTGCTAGGGCCTATTAAGAGAACAGTGTCAAAGACCCACTCCTTTGATTTCATCACTGTGCTGCTTGTAGCTGTACCTGTCGCAGGTATAAGATCAGCTGAGCAGGCTCTGTCCACAGAAGGAGCATAGGATAAGCCCTGGAGGTGCCACTTGGCTCCAGAACATGATACTGGTAGCTGTACTGATTTCTGATATCACCAAAGGACATTGAGGAGGTAGAATAACACAAATCTCTACTCACTGCTACAGTGAACACATTATAGCCATTTTAGTAGTTACTTAATAAAATCAAGTATACTATTAAAATATAATCTTGTAACATATTCCCAAATGGATTGAAACTTTCCTCCAAAGACGTAAAATCTTATTTTTCAAAAAAAATGCACATGGATATGAACAGCATCTTTAGTCATAATTGCCAATGCTATAAGGTATGCATAATAAATGAATAAAAACTGAGAAACATATAAACAGTATCATATTACTCAGCAGTAAAAATAAATGAGATTTCAAACAATTGAAAGACATAAAGTTTCCTTAAATGTATGCTAGTAGGTCAAAGAAGTTGATTTAAAAGGTATAAACTATGATCTCAACCTCATGACATTCTGTAGAAGGCAAAAGCACAGAGACAGTGGAAACATGAAAGGTTGCCAAAGGACTGGGAGGGAGGAGAAGAAAATAGGGAAAACAGGCTTTTCAGGGAAGTGAAACTATCAAATGATATGTGTATCTGTTTCTGCTGGATGTTACCTATTTCTCTAAGTCTATGCCATGTACGAAGTTAAGAGTGAGCCCTGTAAAAACTGTGCACATTGATGATGATGGTGATATGGTCACATAGCTTCATCAGCTGTGTCTAATGTACCCATCTCGTGGGAGAGGTTGGTGTGGCCCAGCGCGCTTGGGTGCCGGGAGAGGATGGGAAATCTCTGTATCTTCCTTTCAGTTTTGTTGTAACTGTAAAATCACTCTAAAAGTAAAACCTTTGAAAAAGATTCAGAAGAAGTGAATCAACTCAGTGGTAGAGTGCTTTCCTGGTATGCAGAGTGCAGTGGATTCAATCCTTAAAACTTCAAAGATAAACCAATGAATGAATGAATAAATGACTATTTAAGATATACAATTTTCCATCGCTCCCCATATTTTTTTCAGTGATTCTACAATTATTCCTTTCTTTGCAGGTCTAGGGGCAAGTAATATTCTGATTTCTCTTGACACTTAATAGTTCTTCCTCTTGCTGAATTTCATATAAATATCAGGCCATGAAAGAACCTGTATTCTAGCATCCTGTATCTCAGTGGTGTCCCAAATTTTCTGTTCAAGGAGATTATGGGACCACAGAGGAGAAGGACCAACATCATGCGGCATGCCTAAGAGGAGTCATATAGAGAGAAAACATTCTCTCAGGCTTTCACAGAGAGCAAATTGGTCAAGCAATGGCCATGATTCATACAGATGGCTGACACTGACAAAAGATCTGCAAACTGCTGTACATGGCTTCAGGGAAAATCCTGAGGGGATTTTACTGACCTTGTCAGAATCAAGTTACTTTTTCGGTAGTTATTGTTGTTATATAGGCCTAGCTTTATATTGGTCTTAACCACACAACAGAAAAAGTCTAACCACGAGGTATAAAAAGCAAAGCCATATTAATATACTGAGCTGTAAAAGGCTCAAGTCAACAGCTTCCAACATTGCCAGTTCTGCTAATAACTCACTACTATTACAGACTATTGGACTATATTGGGTCATTATGCTGAATTCATGCACCTATATTTAGTGGCAGTGGAACATCCATTCCTGAAAAAAAACAAAAAGAAAGAAAGAAAGAAAGAAAGGAAGAAAGAAAGAAAGAAAGAAAGAAAGAAAGAAATGACAGCCAAGTAGCTCAGTGGATTAAAACACCTGTAAGCAGGCTTAGTGGCCAGGGATTTGATTCCTAGACTTGGCATGCCAGTCCTGTTCCTGGGCCATGCTAAGACAGCAATTGAGACTGAGAGTGGTGGCGTGTGCCTGTAATCCCAGCTTGTGGAGGCTCTAAACATGCGAATCACTATGAGTCCGATCTAGTAGTGACACCCCGAACCTCCTTTGCCTAACACATGGCACACAAATATAAGCCTTTTCAGAATTTTAATATTAGGTTCAAAATTTTTAAGCCATTTGCTTAATTGAGTTTTGTATGGTGTAAGTTATGAAACACTTCCCATACTTATTGTTGTAGATGAAATTATAAAGGTTATGGTGACTTGAAAATTGGAAGTTACAATACTTTGAATCTCTTGACTGGTTTTGGTGAGAATTGTAATCTTAGCAATATTATAGATTTTGATCCAGGAACATGTGATAACTATTTAATAATTTAGGTTTTATTTGTTTTGAGTAATATTTCCTGGACTTGAATGTATTGGTCTCAAATATGTTTTGCTTGGTCTTTATTTTTTTCTGTAAATACTCATGTTGTTGTACTTTATAATTGTATATAAATTGTAAAGTGTTATTTAGTATGATATAAAATAGAATTAATTTATAAATGTTGGTTTTTTAATGTGCAACATTGCTAAATTCAATTATTTTTCTAGAAAATTTTTTATATTTATGTAAACAATATAGAAATATCACAATCACCTTGTTTTTAAGGGAAAAGACTCTTACTTGCCAAAGTGGACTATTTTAATTCTTATTTTGACTCTTTCTCTTAGCTAGGAATATTTAAATGAAACTAAAGCATCTATTTTTGCCATTTTTCTATCATCTTGGGAAAATTATTCAGCTATTCACCACTAAGCTAAATGTTAGACATAATTAGAACTTAAGTCTAATTTTTATTTGGTTAGTTCTTTGCTGTCTTAATTTATCAATCAGAGAAAGTTCTCCTTTATCCCTAATTTTCTGAGACTTGAAAATTGGGAACATGTGGCGAAATTTTACGAATAATCAAATGAACCAATTTTTTTCCTAGTTATATTGTTTGTTAGGAAATTTAATTGGTCTGGCTCAGAAAGAGTCATTTAGCCTTTTCTTTATGTAGTGCTAATTGCTACTTATTATCCATCATTTTAACATACTTTTGTTTTA
>PVJA010033142.1:0-23560 GCA_004027025.1 Myocastor coypus | reverse complement strand
GATCTCGAACTCACACCGATCCTCCTGCCTCAGCCTCCCGAGTGCTGGGATTATAGGCGTGCGCCACCACGCCCGGCTTACAATTTCTAATGTATTGTCAATTATGCTGTTTAAATGGCTCACGCCTGTAATCCCAGCACTCAGGAGGCTGAGGCAGGAGGATCGGTGTGAGTTCAAGACCAGCCTGGGCTACAAAAAAAGTGAGCTCAAGGCCAGCCACAACTGCATAGCGAGACCCTGTCTCAAAAAGACAAAAAATAAAATAAAATAAAATAAAATAAGCTAACAAATAAAAAGGACAAGAAAAAAATTAAGGTTTACTGCAAGTGTTAATGTTTGATTATTTGACTAACCTTACATACCTGTATCTATTAATCTAAGAAACAGCTTTGATGATAAAAATATATAACAACCATTGTTAATTTTTTATTCTGGCTTTGAAATTTTGAACCATATATATTATATGTTACTCTGTTTCTGTCTTTGTTTTTGTTATTTTGTTTTGCTCTTGTTTTTGTTTTTACTCTTTTAAATAAGCAAATTAATTAATTAATTAATAAAAAACATTGATGTTTCTCAGCAAGCACACATTCTAATCTTTGACTTTCAATAATAGCTTCCAATTACTATAGGTTTGGATGATGCTAGGATATACTTGATTTATTTTGTATTTGTTTGTTTGTTTGTTTGTTTGTTTGTTTTTGTGGGATCTGGGATTGAGCTCAGGCCCTTGAGCTTGCCAGGCATGCACTCATTCTACTGAGCTATCTCCCCAGCTCCTACTTGATTTACATTGGACCACAGCCTGTGCTGGTGACTTACAGACATCTCTCTTTATCAGTCTTAATACCCATTACTATCAATCGATACAGAAGCTGAGCAGCTTTCTCAAACATCAGATAGAAACACAGTGTTTCCTGTTAGCATGTGGGAGAGAATGAGGACATTAGATGTAGAAAATCATGTGCTATATGTATTTGGCCCAGAAAGCCAAGTGTTTTTAAACGTCTCTTGAAAACTCTTCTAAAGTTTTCATTGTGCCTACTTGGATTCTAGGGTCCATAATTTGTCTAGATAGCTTTTGATGTTTATCTAAGTGCTATTTTGAGGCTCATTTTTATTACTAGTCTGAGCTTGCTGGTGAGGGTGCTTAGGTTTTGAAGGACTTTTTTCCCCTGTACATTTATTAGTTTGTTTATTGGGAGGGCTTGCATTTACCATTCACTGATTCTTCCTGAATAACCCTGTTTCTGCTTAAAAAGTGTGCATACCTACAATTAATTTGACTCTTGTCTCTTAAAATTCTTTCTTACTTTTCATTACATACATTTGCAGTACATGATTTTCACATTTCTTGTGTGGAGCTGGTGCTTGCATGTAACATCTTAGTTTCCTTCTCCGTCTCCTTTTCCTCCCTGTCTCCAGAATCTCATGATCCCCTTCCCATTTGAGAAAGCTCAATTTCCCTACTTTCTGTTACCTTTAAGTTTCCTCTTTAGCTACAATTACTTGAGTTTCTCATATAAGAGGAACAATATGATATTTAACCTTGGATATCTGACTTATTTTACTTAACATTATCTCAGTGTGCACCTATTTCTCTACAAATGACTGAAATTTGTCATTACGGCAGAGTAGTACTCCCTGGTGTATAAATATCATATTATCTTTATGCATTAACCTCTTGCTGGACTGTTGGGCATTTCCAAGATTTTGCTATTAGTGAATTGTGCTGTATAAATGGGGAAGGCCTCTTCAAGTAGAAAGTGCTATGAGAATTTGGTCTCTCTATCACAGAGGCGAAATTGATAATGAAACATCTCTTTTTGGTATAAATCTACAAAAATCTTACTATATATAGTCAGAGACATAGAAAATATATTTATTTAAATAATGTTTGAAGTAGCAATAGTACAAAACAATAATGTCCACTAATGGAGAATAAATAAATTATTGGATATCTAATCTATGGGCTGCTATTGAGCAGCTCAAAAATAATGTGGCCTATGACATAAGCAGCAGACAGTTTCTTGGTTCCTGCACCTTTTTTGAATAACCAGCCTACATACTCATTTCTTATCTGAAAGGAATTTTCTCCTCATAGAACATCTGAGTTGATTTAACATGTACAACTTCCCCATTTTTTAAATACATCTTTGGTCAAGGCCAGAAAAATATTTTTTGCAGCAATATCCTTTGCATATTTTTCAAGAAATATTAGCATTGAAAAATTTAGAAACACACATTAGAGTGGTGTCTGACACGTAGTGCTTAGTTTAAGTTACCAATTTGTGTTTCTCATCTACTCAGAAACCCATAGCATTAGCTCAGATAATCTTGCATGGGAAAATGTGAAACTCAAAATTTTTGTACTATTACATTGTGGCTGTGAGCTAACAGTGGTTCCTAAATAATCAGCATTATCACTGAAGGTGAGGGCATAGGGGATTCTAATTTTAAACAGAATTGTAGCAGCTTCAGGAATCTGTTATAGGATTGTAGGTACATGCTGAGAAACTGAAGGACTGATGCCCTTAACCAACATCAAAGTGCTGATGTAGTCTTCCTGTTTCAAAGACTAAAGAATCCAAGACTACATAACAAATGAAATTTTCAAACATCTTTTGCTACCCAAAGATTTAGCCAAAAGGCAAACTGCAAGTCTAAGACTGATCAGTGCAGTAGCTGGGTGTATGAGGTGAGAAGTCACCTCCATTTCATCTCCCTTTAATTCACCAATTTGTTTGATGAATAAAAGAGACAAATGGATTACAGACAGTAAAGATAAGTTATCATAAGCTGTGAAATAAAGCATTATCCAAAAGTATCCCACCATTAAATAGAAATGGACTTAAGGATGAAGTTTGAACAATTTCCAAACTCCAAATATTCTGGAAAAGGAGGTTGCCTACATTTAATTGTGGGTCAGATGTGAAGATGCTCCCTTGTAGAGCTGGATCTTGGAGGCCACCACTGTCACACTGTGGCTACTCTGGTCTACATGGTATAATCTTCCCTTTCATGAGGCAGAGGTATCACCAAGGCAGTCTCCTACCCCAGACTGGCACTGTTGCATATTTAGTTATATTTAACCAAAAAACTTCTAGTTACCATGTTGCTAACTTCAGAAAAAGAACAGACTGATGACACAAATTTTGTTTCTGAATTCATTGTACTTTGATCTTGGTTTCTGTTATGCTTTACATCTCCATGTCCTCCAAGAGCTTCACAGATACAGAGGCAGGGTATCTGAAGAGAACCAAACTGTGGAGGTGGTACTGCTCATCTTCCATTAGGAGCCAATCAGCAGAGGCAGGTCACTGGCAGCATCACCTGGAAGAGTGTATCTTTCTCTTCTGTTTGTGTCTTCTCTCTCTCTGCTTCCTGGCTGCCACGATCCAAACAGCTTTCCTCTGTCCCAGCCCTCTGCCCTGCTGATTTGCTCTTGAGCCTCCCAACCAAAGATCATAAACATGAGCAAAACTAAATAAACCTTCCACTCTTTCAAATTGTGGATGTCAAATCTTATTTTCTTACAAGAAGAAAGTGACTCAGCAATTTCTAACTAGGATGAAGTTTCTCATGGAAGCTTGTGTGCAGGGAAACTGTTGATCATGTTTTGTGTACTCCCAAACCACGTGGTACTTACATTTTCTTTTGTTAATAAATAGTCCTTTTGGTTTCTACTTCAGTCATGCAAGGAATTTGGTGAACATGTGTTATGGTTTGTGCCTAGTTGTCCCCCCAAAGCCCCATGCAGTAATGGGGCAGGGACTTCTAGAGTTTGAGACTAACTCATGATGCACTAGAATTGTATGTCTTGGTACTGCTGGGAGTATGGATTTTAGTACTGCTGGGATTATGGTTGTGGTCTGAGGCAGATATCCTGACGTAGAGAGCCTGAATGTAATATAAGAGACAGAGAAACAGACTCTCTCTGTTGCTCTCTGCTGCCCTGATTGGTCAGTTGCCTCTGTCGCCATTTGTTGCTGTCCCACTGCCATGAACCGGATGCTCTCTGCCCTGTTCCACTCAGCCTTGGAGCCAGCTGAAAATAGAAACCTCCAGTAACTGTGAGCTAAATAGACCTTTCCTTCCTTCATTTTGGGTGTTGGGTATTTGTCCCAGCAATGAGAGAAGGGTAACTGAGACAACATGAGTCAGTCCCACTGGCTTACTGTGGGAAATGTAAAGTTTTCAAAACTTTAAAAGATGAGCAATTTTTTTTTTTTTTTTTTTTTTTTTTTTTTTGAGGAGGGGAAGTACTGGAGATTGAACTCAGGACCTTATGCTTATCACACAGGCATTTATGCCACTGAACTGTGTCGCCAGCCCATAAAATGAGCAAATTTAACTGGTATCGTTCTTAGATGACATTGAACATAGGAGTACATAATTAATAGAATTATTTATCAGAATATTATTCATATAGAATTAATTACTAGAAATATTAGAATATTGTGATAAGTAATTATCAATTATGTACTGTTATGTACTAGTTTTATAAAGTAATGTTTTATTTTGGCATTCATGCACCCACTTTGATTATTTTTCACCTTACCCCCTATTCTCCCCATTCCCTTCCTCTTCTGTAATAGTCTCTCTTCTGTATTTCTTTCACCTGATTATTTAATTTCTAAATTATTTCTAGGTTCTGCAGAAGCAACAAGACATGGAATATGTGATTTTCTGAGCCTGGTTTGTTTTGCTTAACAGAACTTCTACTTCCATTCATGTCCTGCAAAGACATGATTTTCTCCCACTTTGTGACTCCGTGGTGCACACCCACCATGTTCTCTATCTGTTGATCTGCTGATGCGCACCTCGACTGTTTCCATAGCTTAGCTATTGTGAGCTGTACTGTAGCAAATGCGGGTGCATAGGCATCACCAGAATGCACTCCTGTTAGTTCTTCTGTGACTGTACTAGAGCAGTAGCGCTGGATCCAACGGTAGCTCCATCTTTACTTTTCTGAGGCATCCCCTACTGTTCAAGTTTACCAATTTCCTTCTTTTCTCCTCTGCTGTCAGTAGTGCTCATTTTGTACCTAATGTTCCAATTTTTATCCCTTCATCCCGATTGTCTGGTGATTGACTCCCAAGTTACTCTTCTATTTTCACATCTTCTCCATAAATTGCAAAAGGGTTTTGGGGAAAACCGCGGTGTTGCTGATATTGTGGTTGTTGCTATTAGAGATCATCATCTCATGATGAACCAAGGCGAAGCCCTAATTTTCTTTCCCTATGCAAATGTCTCTGGAAACAACTTGTATTTGCTATCCAACTGCCTAAAAAATGTCTTCTTTATGGGTTGAGAGATTGCCGCTAGAGTCATGTGTACTCATTGGTGGCTCTGCCAAGAACCTTTGCCCAAACCTGCTGCCAAAGCTGATACCCATTTTGCCCAAGACTTAGAATACATTAATCAGGACTCAATAAAGTATTTTTCTGCTGACCTGTCAAAAATCAACCCCACAAATGATAAAATTTTTCTCAAGTCTTCTTCCAAAATTTACAGAGTTGCTGAGAGATTTATCTTGGCAAAATTTGAACACAGCAAACTTAGGGCATGCTGGGTAGGAATCACATCATTAATCCTCAAAGAAGTGACTGAGTTTACTTGGCATTCACCTTTGGCCTCTAGCCAGACATGTAGAATGTCTTTCTTAGGGACAAAGCCAAACAAGTGCAAGTAGAGAGAGGAAGAAACAGTGAGGTGGAGGAGGAAGGGATAATAGAAACACATAAAAGAGAAATATGCTCCCCTGGGCCTGAGTCAGAGTAATATGCTACCACCAACTCCCAAACATGAGTTGAAATTTGTTTTATGTTTTATTTTTGTACTTACTCTTCCAAGAGCAAATTCTCCCAGGGAATCCTGTTATATCCACAATATAAGAGCATAAAGTTTTTAGGAAGTTTTTCCAATGTATGAATTGGTATCTCGATCCTAATAAAATAAATGACTCACCTGAAAAAAAGAAAGATGCCTTAGAATTCTTATATAAGGGATTATTTTAAAGGTATTTTAGAAGCAAATAGTTACTTTACCTAAAAATATATTTAGATTGATTGCATTTTGGAAAAGCCATTTTTGTTAAAGCTATGCAGTCTTACAGTAGTTAGTAAGCAATCACATTTGCTTTTTATAATTTGGTCTGCCTGGAAAGTGTCCCATGCAAAATGCAAGCTTCAGTTAGCCAACCATTTTTAGGTTGGATACCTTCTAACATCCATGTGGACACATCTGAATGTGTACACCTAGAATAAAAGCATTAGCATGTAGAGAATTTTTAATTTTCAAGCCTTCTTTACAGGCAAAGTGTGTTCCTACCTACATCAATAAAATGAGTAACTTATAAGAATACACACACATATAACACTGTAAGTATGAAAACCACAATGATAGGAAATTTACATCATTAAAAGCCACTTAGCTCATTTTATAAATGAAAACAGCAGGTTAAGTGAATTAAAAATTAGACAATGCAGAATTTCAAGATAATTGAAAACATTTGCCCATTTCTTTTAAAAATCACTCTTTAAAAACCCTGAGTGACAATATTCTAGCTTTAGTGTATTTAGGAAATACATAGAACTATAAACCAAACATATGAACACGGACATAAGAGAACTGTCAATGATTTGTAGATAGTAGGAAGAATAAATTCACAGTAGCATGAAATAAAGCAAGCCATTATCAGCCTCAAAACCCTGGTCAGATTCTGTAAATTAAGATAATGGTCATTACTGAAGCCAGTTTGAAAGTCTGCATAGGAGTAATGAGAACTTTATGTCTTTACATTTATAGTTTGACAATCACACCACTCCCACCCTTACCCAAGTACTGGAAAGCCAAGCACAAAGGAGGTTGGGTGCAGGCTGTTGCCCAAAATTTCATCTCTATAAAAATACTGTGAAACCTCCAAACCCTTCCCCTGGATAGATCTATCCAGGCATATCCCACAGGGATGAAGTGGGAATGTTCCCTGTTTCACTGTTTCAGAAAATAGCAAAACTATAGGAACTTGCAACTAAAAAGAAAAAACTACTAACCATATTGATGATATTCACTCGTCCTTAGGTCCTATTCAAATGCACTGATTCCCATTTTATTTTTCTGTTTCTGCTTTAAGTATAGAGGAAATCAAACAGCTGAGAAATGCGAGACATGCAGCTAATACCTGCCTTGCTTGGCTTTGTTATAGTTATCTGAGATTATAAATTCATTGGGACTGGCAGAGCACAGCTGTTTACAAAACTTCCATGGGATTCTTACAAAACAGAGAATTCAAGAGTATGCTTTTTCCCTCTGAAAAAAGGCAAATATTTAGGTTTATAGTTACCTTAAAGGGTAAATGGAACACTTGGCTTTGTTGCTACTACTATGTTATAATTATTTCTAATATGGAAGAAAGACTATGGCCTTAGCTGTTTGATGAGGGAAGGTGAAAGCATATATATTACCCAAGTTGGAAAATCCATTGTTTGTATACATATTTATGGATAGTGACATACTAAGTAGCATAAAAAATCCTAAAAGTTTTTGTATGTATGCTTTTCTATAGGTGTTTACATCATAACTTCTCCATCTTGAGATGTTCAATAAAAAATCTTGGATATTGTTTATAAATCAGATAATGCCTTAAATATGGATTAAAAACATATTTCCTTTGTACTACTATAATGAAGGAAAGTTTTCAGAATATAATTCTAATAAGCAAGGTAAAATAATTCCTACATGAGGTATCTGATCACTAATGTAAATGATAAAAGCATGAATTTAACATTAGTCTGAAGCCTTTCTCCTTGTTACCAACCCCAGAAGTTTAAACTGCTCTGTCGACCACAGAGCTTTGCTTTGACTCTCTTGTGGTGGCTCAGCTTGTATATTCTATTTCTTGAATAATAGGCACTGGGTTGCATTTCTTGCCAACTCTCAAATTAAGTGGTTCAGATAGAAACAGCTCCATCCCCAAGCCTAGGAGTAGCTATCTGATTAACGAGAACCAATCCCAGAATGCTTACTAGCCTCTAAGCACAGCAATTGTTTAGGTAAAGAGACTCAGAATCACCTCAGAGATAGTTCCAGATCTTTGCTTAAGAGCACACCATCAGAAACTCTTTCCTTTCTGCTAGATTGAACTTGAGAAAGTGTAAGTATGACCTAGAGGCCAGTCAAAGGAAACAGTTCATCTGAGAGGGAAATCTAACCATGTAGGGTTGTAGCACTAAGATGGAAAGTGGCTTTTGTCTTCATTGCACCAATGAATTGGATTTAGGAGTGTTTAATAAATATACTGTGTCTTTCAAAAGCATGACCCAGTGGTTTCCCTTTCTTGTTTACATTGGCTTGTATTGGACTTTTTATCATCTAAACTGCAAAAACTCTAATATAATGATGCATTTGAAAGTTAAGCACAATCAAGACAGAATTTTATGGAATAAAATTCCATAAATCCTCAGCCCAAGTAGGCTAAGCATCCCAACAAATATCGCACATCTGCTGTACTTACCTAAGTAGTCTTTCAGCACAAATACATAACACATTAATAATAAACTAGAAGTTCTTTTTAAGGTTTTATTCTCCAACATCAAGCACATTTAATGAGTAAAAAGGATTGAATAAGTGTTTAGTGAATGATTTGAAAGTGACAGGCTGAATAAGCAAACAAATCCCTGACCTTGTCTAACATGAAACTATACAGAATAGATTCTCTGCAGAGATAATTGCTAATGCCAATTAAAAGATTTCTAGGAAATCTCTCAGCCTACTTCAGTGGAAAAAACCATATTCAATTAACTTTATCTAATCCAAATAGAACATGTTTATAATATATTCAATGCTTTGTTAGAGATTAGAAAATAAAAGTTAAGTTGATGTAGCTCTTGTCACATAGATATTTTTGAACTACTATGGATAACTGGGTTATCTCTAAAGAATATATGAAATATATACATATATGTACATATGTATATATATATATATATATGAAAAGATAATAGTTTCATCTTTCCCAGCTTCCCACTCCACGAAAGCATTTTTGAGAACATCTGTGACAGATGAGCACCATCTGTATTTGGATATATAGAGACACAGAGACTTTGCCTCCTCTAAAGTCAAACTAATCCACTGTCAGGAAGGTCAATTTCTGAAATTTCATCCATATATTAAAACTGAAGTCTGAATATGTTTGGGGTGAGGATGATGGTCCATGTAAACTATAAGTTCATTTTCATATTTTGTTATTGATGTATGTGTGCGTGTGTGTGTGTGTGTGTGTGTGTGTGTGTGTGTGTGTTCATAGGTATGAAACCTAGGGCTCCACGCATGCTATGCAAGTTCCCAACTACTGAGCCTCATCCCCAGCCCCATTTGAGAACTTTTCATGTCTTAAGACATAGAAGTCATTTGTCTGTGCACCTTATTTTCTTTACATGAAACAAAAATTTTTTTTAAATCACTCTTGTTTCTGAGGCCTGGTAATTCTCTTCTAGATATATATGAGTTTGTAAAACAGTAATAATGGAAATCATTACAAAGAGACAACTACACATTTTTCTTGAATTCCTGGTAACAGTTGTGTATGGCACAATAGAAGACAGTTTATCTGAGAATTTACGGTAAGCATTCATCTATGTTATTCTAGATGATTAGACACTTTTAAACACACTATGTAATAATAAAAGATCAGTTTGATGCAACATGCTGTGCTAAGAGATGGTGTGAGCTCCAGGGCTGAAAATGAAAAGCAGGTGATACAAAAATGTGCAAGGTGGTGCTGCTCACACAAGCAGGTTAGGAAATAGTCCTGATGGGGCTCCTCGATGCTCTGGAACATTCATAAATAACCTGTTTATTCACTGATGAGTGAAAGACATTCCAGATGCCTAAGTTAAGAGAGCCTTCAAAATGAAGGATAGCAAAAGCGAGCACAGGACTCTGCGTGATCTTTTCCAGAGATCCAGCACATCATCTCGTCTTGAGGCTACCAGACATAAGGGAACTACTGATGGTTAATGATCTTCCCAAAACCATTTTGTGCAAGTTAGAAATAAATTTTATATTTTTGAAAAAAAATGATGACAGTTTATAAAACTATTCCTTATTGAGTGGGTATGGTTTACATATTCTGATCATGCCTTGATAATTTAATAGGAAAAATAGACTCATCATATATGCTTACATCATTAAATACTTACATTTTTATAACATATTCTTTCCTTTTACAAGCCAAGAAGATATTTTCATTTAATGCGAAGCATACACAACAACTTTTTTTTTGAGAACCAAGGATCAAACTAAGGACCTTGCACTGGTCAGGCAGACACTTGTGCCCCTGAGCTATCTCCCCAGTCCCATACAATACATTTTTAAGTAACTTTCTTGACATTAAAATCAAAAGATTCATACATTTTCTTTATTTTTAAATTCTTTTTCAATATTTATTTATTTGGTACAGGGTCTCACTACACAGCTCAGACTCATAATATCCTCCTGTTGCCACCTCCCCAGCACTGGGACTACAGGCATGCACCACCATACTTGGTTTCACTAGCCAGCATGACCTGTGGTACCAGGGATCGAATGCAAATCCTCATGCTTGCCAGTCAGGCACTTAGACCACCCAGCTATTTCCCCAGTCCCATACAATTTCTTGTTATAATTAGCATTTCAAGTCATATACCAGAACTGTCGGCCTAGAGTGTTTTACAAATGATTGTCTTTCTTCAGAGTTAAGATACATGAAGTCAGAAATATTAATCTGTAATGGACCAGGCCTGCTAATCTAAGGAAATTGTCTTTGACTGTAGGAATTAGTCTATACTTCATAGATGAGAAAACTGGAAATCAAAGGGGCTATTTCCTCTAGGTCAAACAGAATATAAGCAGCTGAGCCATGATTCAAATTATATTTTCTCTGATTTCAAAGACCATTCTCATAACCAGCAAAATACGATAGTCAGAATAATAACCAAATAAAATGCAGTATGACTGATTTGGCAAAACTCTAATGGAATCTAGTTTAGCACTGCATTAAATGCTTCAGTATATAATAAACTACACTAGCCTATGACTCCATGAGTTTAAGGTTTTTAACTATCTTGACCACTATACTTCCAGACCTATGACAATGACTAATATACATATGAGATACTTAGTAAATATATGTAAGACAAAAGAAAAAAATAGCAAATTTCTTCTCTTTATTTAGTACTTACATAAACCAATGCTTAACTTTATTAGAAATGAGTGGATAACAGTGGTTTTTATTATATTTACTTTTGACTAATATTCCTACATTTACAAACAAATTTTAAGTCATACTTCTTTACAATATTGTGATGTGCTTTAAAGTTAGTATTTATTTCAAGCAACTACTTAGTAGGTGCATACAGTATGTGGTCAAATCTAGATATTTGCAATTCATTCTTCAGAGAACAATCTTGCCCTCATGGAACTTACATTTTAGAGTGGAAGAGTAACAATGAATAATAAATTGATAAGTAAGTAAATTAAAAAGTATATTAGAAAGACAATAAATGTGACATGAAAAAGAAAAGTTGAAGAAAATCAAAAGTGCTGGTGAAGGTGGGGTATAACTATTAGTATTTCCAAATGTCCCTGAACAGACCTCACTAGGAAGGTGACACTTGAGCAGAACGTGACAGAACTAGGTAGACAGGTATCCAGAGGAAACACGCTACCCAAGGTAGAGGAAACAACAAACTCAGGCTGTTGATCAACATCTGCATGTCTCAGCAACAGCAAAGAGGCCACAAGAACTTAGGAAGGGAGAGCAAATGGGAGAGATGAAAGAGATGCAGTGTGGGGCAGGAGGCGCAAAGCGTGCATGGTCCTGTGTCCACTATAGGGATGCTGGCTTATCCGCCAAATGAAACAGTACATGGCTTTGAGTATAGATTGTTATGTTGAAGAGGTATTAAGAGGGCCCAAAAGTAAATGCAGAGAGACTGGGAAGAGTTGATTGTAGGAATCCAACTAGTGCTGAGAGTGTAACTCAGATCCCACTCAAGCTGAGAGTGATAGTGAAGGTAAAGAGATTTCATGAGATTATGGGTATATTTTGAAGGTAGTGATAACACGATTTCTTGGTAAATGGCACATGGAGTGTGAAGAAAAGCAAACCAACATTGAGATTTAGGCCTGATAAAATGGCATTAACTATGATGGAGAATTCTCTAGGTTAAGTAGATTGGGTACAGAGAAGAGATCATCTTTAGGTACATTGTAAGAACAAGGTATTTGGGAAAGGAATCTGAACTGGATATGAAAATTTGGAAGTCATTAACAGCTTCATGAATTTCAAGTAGCAAAACTAGGTAGTCATAAGGGAACAAATGAGGGAAGAGAACACAAGTAAACAGAAATCTCTATTTCCAGAGATTGGGCATGATGGCACATGCTTGTAATCCAGCTCTTGGAAGGCTGTAAACAGGTGGATCACTACAAGTCCAATCTAGTAGTAAGACCCTGAATACCCTGTAAACCCTTCCCTAAAATGCAAGAAGAAGAAGAAGGAGGAGGAGGGGAGGAGGGGGAAGAAGAGGGGGAGGAGGACAGCGAGGGGAAGGGAGGGGAGGGGAGGAGGAGGGGGAGAGGCAGAGAAGAGGAAGAAGAGGAAGAGGAAAAAGAAGAGAACTGTCTACTTCTAATCCATTAGAAGAACTGGATAGATGGAAAGAGGAGAAACAAGCAAAGATTGAAAATGAAGAGTCAAGTCATAGAAAAACAACTAGCATGATGTCCTGAAAGTCAAAGGAAGACAGGACTCCAAGGAGGAAGGAAAAACATTACCAGTAGTGCCAAAGAATTTCGGCAGGTAAGATGAGGATTAAAGTAGAAATACAGGCACAAAGTCATGATTAGAATGATTTCAATAGAAAATAGAGAAAAAATGATAGGCAATATCTAATGTTAACTAATAAAAAGACCTTTGAAGAATTTTGTTGCAAAGAACTAAGACAAGAAAGCTCTTTGAGAAATTATATATATATATATATATATATATATATATATATATATAATATAAAAATTATATGTATATATATATTTTTAGTTCAGGAAAAGTCATGGGCACAGTACCCTGCTACCACAAATTATGCACTCCTACGTTTACGGAAATCCCAGGGGTGAACAAGAAACCATACGAAATTTCACTAAACAAAGTAATAGGAATTCAGTGATAGTTGCTGTATTGCATGACGTTATCTTTAAATTAGTTGTTTAGATTGCCAGATATAAACATGCAAGATTGATTTAAAGAAAAAACAAAACAAGACAATAACAAAAAGTTGTGAGAAAGTCAAAAGAAAAAAAAAGGAAAATAAAAAGAAAAAACTTTAAGCAGTAACTACTCCTTTCAAAAGACTGGGAGAGGGACCCGGCGGGATGGCTCAGTGGTCTAAAGCGCCTACTT
This sequence comes from Myocastor coypus, assembly GCA_004027025.1. Taxonomy (NCBI): domain Eukaryota; kingdom Metazoa; phylum Chordata; class Mammalia; order Rodentia; family Myocastoridae; genus Myocastor; species Myocastor coypus. Next base: position 10,119 of record PVJA010033142.1, on the reverse strand, counting down.
GGGAAAGCTTGGGCGGCTTCAGGGACCGCGGTTCGATCCCCGGCACCACATGCTGCACCAGCCCTGCCCTCGGGGCGGACTGAGCCGGCCATAAAAATGAGTGAATAAATAAATAAAAGTTCTGAAACAAGAAAAAAATAAGTAAAAAAAAAAAATTATTTAAAAAAAAAAAAAGACTGGGAGAAACTGGCAGTACGTTTATTCTAAATCTCCTGCATTTTGCCTAAATATATCTTTTTTCCCTTCTTTCCTTTGTCCTTTTCCTCAGCCCAGGTTTTCTTTCCCATTGAACAAATTCTTTCCTTTTCACCCTAACTCTTGTACTTTCAAATTTTAATTACTCTTTCAAGTTCACACAACTGGCAGGGTAATAGGATGTTTGCACCTATGGATCTGATTTAGTTCACATATAAATATAGTCTCTAGTTGCAACCATTTATCTACAAAAGCCTCAAATTTCTCTTTTTTATAGTTGAATAATACTCCATTGCTAAAAATACTTTAAAGGAGGAAGTAATGGCATATTTATATGCTTAGGAATGTAACATAATAAATTGAAAAAACGTATAGTACTAGAATTGCTGGAACGATGTTCTTCAGTAAATGGGAAGTGTGAGACCCAGTACATGAGGGTGGCTATCCCCAGGATCACAAGCACTTGGTCACTCCAGGGACAAAATGGACAGTAAAGCATACGGGTGCATGAAGGTGATGGTAAGGATGAAGCAGGATCTCACTGGCAGCTTGCATTTGTTTCAGTGAAATGAAAGAAAAGTCATCAGCTGACAGCAAGCATGAGGAGGGAGCTAGGCTATTAGAGGAAACTGAGTGAAAGTACCAAGCAGCCACCCAAGAGACTTAGGAACAAAACTGATTAGTGATGAATAACGTGATAGGTGACAGCGCAGAGGGAAGGGCTGCCACTTAGACTGGGGGCTAGGAATTCAAAGGGAGGCAAGTCACAAGCAGTGGGCTTTTCTCCAGCTAGGTTTACCCACAGATGCAAGTAAAGAGCTGTATTTATCTAGAGCTATGGTTTTGTCAAGGACACAACTCAAGAGGTACAACCATAAGATTAAGTTTGGAGAGCGTGTGAGAAAGAGCGGCAAGGGAGTCCAGGTAGCGAGAGGCAGCGCATCCATGAAGTAAGGGTACCATACTCTTTTTAGTTGGGCCCACTTTTTCCAGCCACAGTTCTTTCCCAATTTGGTTTCATTATTTGTCCTGGTACATCCTTTTTTTTGTATCATGTAAAAATAATGGCAATTTTTCAATTACTCAGAAAGATTTACTGATAAAGACTTACTGGTAAATATTAAGTACTGATTAAATACTGTCAGATATAAAGTTAAGCAAAATCAGGCTTTGACAAGGGATTCATTGACTAGCAAAGAAAACAAATAGGTAAAAAAGGAATGGCAAACAATATGGTAAGTATTTTTTTTTAATTTAATTTAATTTTTTTTTCTCTCTTGTTTCAGAACCTTTGTTTATTCACTCATTTTTATGGCCGGCTTAGCCCACCCCAAGGGCAGGTCTGGCACAGCATGTGGTGCCAGGGATCGAACTGCGGTCCCTGAAGCCGCCCACGCTTTCCCAAGCAGGCGCTTTAGACCACTGAGCCATCCCACCGGGCCCAATATGGTAAGTATTATAGAATTATAGACAAAACTCTAAATCATCCTTGAGGGTTTACTAATGATTGTCATTGCAAGGCAATTCTGGAGTTGTAGTTTTGAAGACCAAGTAGGACTCAATGAAAGAAAATAGAAAAGGGTTTTCCATGGCTCTTCTAAATTATGAATAAAATTATTGACTGAGGTTGAGCAAAAATACTAAGCTTATGACCTAACCCTAAAGACTACCTCCTACATTATGTAATTTCATCGAAAGCTACAACTGGTCTACCACCCATCAGCTGGTACCAAGAATAAGAAGACATAGCCATTTCACCCACATCTGTTTTCTCCACATCATATACAAAGCCACCTTTGACCAAGTTTCTCTAATCTCCCAGCCAGGAAACCTAAGTAAAGAGAAGATTGGTTTGTTCAGTGTCCTGTGTTCCTAGAAAATTCAATCAGGCCCTTATAATTAACCACAAACTTGCCTCTAAGCCATAAAAAAATCTGTTGAATGTTTTGTTTTAGTGTCATACTCATCAACCTGTAACTTGCATGTCCACTGAAGATGAAAGCAGATTTGAAATCAATGTCCTTCTCCAAACATAGTGAAGATGACAGTGTTTGAGAACAGTTTTCATACTAAAGATATTGAGGGGAAGTACTGCCTGAGACAGTTATTGAAGATAAGTAGGGCAGGATAAATGGAAGAAAAAGACAGGATATTGGCCTCCAGAAACAAACTGATATGTAAGAGGTTTGCACTCATTTCATAAAAGGGAGTAATCTAGGTCAGCCTGGGTAAAGTCCTTAGAAATCAAAGATAATGTCTGGATCCTGACATCTGGGCAAGGGCTCTCTTAAGCTAGAGATAAAAGCCAGACGTACTTGGGGAAACTTGGAAACCTTTTTTAAATAAAACAAAGGAAATTATTTTCTATGACATCACACCAACTCTGCCAGTTCCCAGCTTGCCAGGGCTTGTCACAATGTTTACAATCACAGATTCAAATGCACAAAAGTCCTTAGTTGCTCTGCAGTTCAGCAAGGCTGCCAAGAATCCGAGATAATTCCTTCAAGGGAAAGGAAAGCGCAAACAAACAAACACAAATTGATGACAGATGAAGAATTACATTTCAGCTTGGGTAATAAACACTAGAGAGTTAAATAAATTGCATTAAGTGGGTCAGCCCAGGGCCTATTTGATATCCAAGCCACTAATTGCTTTTCTTCTTTTCTTTAATTGTAAAAGGCTAGTACCAAGTCAGGTTTTATTTTATATTTGCAGTGCCTATCTTAGTTTTTATAGCTTAAAAACCAAAATATAGATTGAGTACTATTTTTATCAAGGTAAAAAATACTCCCTGACCAAAAGGCAGTACAACCAAGGAAGAGACTTCCTTTGATTTTCTTCTGGTTAAGTCATGTTTAATGTACTTCTTGAGTGAAGTATCTCATGAGCAGAAACCCTGATTCTGTGCTCAGTTTTTGCTGAAGAAGCAGGAGGTGGCAACTAGAAACCCTGAAGTTGTCAAAGTTAAAACAATCTGATTACATTTCCTCTCAACATTAGGAACAAATTAGTATTATTCCAAGACCGTCTAGCCCAGAAAACAAATATGTTTCTTTAGGAAAAGGCAGCTAAGTCAATTAGAACAATATGCCAACTGGTGAAGTTGAGAAACATCATTGAAATACTCCACTCCTGCTTCCACATACAAATCTTGTTTTAAAATACTTGAATGAGTAAAGAAATTACAAGTCAAACATTATTAACAATCCCTATATTGGTGGGCTTTGTATTCCATAGATGGGTATTGTCTTTTGTTTCATTTTCCATCTTTTAAGCAACAACCATGCTACAAAATTTTGAAAATCGACCTACATGAATAATGTAGACTTAATGCAAGTAACTACATGATAAACTAATCTGACACATTTTATAATGAATCATTGTTGTGCTCTATGGTGATTGTGTATAACTCGCAACTTATATTTTTTTATCTAGTATTTTTAAGAATTTTTCTCTTCTTTGTTTCTCAACATCTACTGTCAGTGTTGCCTGAAAGCTTTCATGGTTTCAAGACAGATTTTAATTCTTGTTACTTTATTTTGTCATACAAGTTAAAACAAGATTCTAGGCTTGGCACCTCAGAGTTAGGTTCAAGGCTTGTTCCAAGAAACTCTGTTCCTCTGACTCACCCTTATGTCTTACCCACCCTACACCAATATGATAGCCCCTTAGCTACTGTCCCCCTACTCAGGACCCTAGAAATCCTGGTGTCTGAAAAGTCAGGAAAATAAAAGCATAGAGTGTTAGGGATGTGAAGGAGACAACCATGACACAGAAAGGAGGCTGCCAGCCGCGTTCCATGGAGGGCGTGGGAGCAGGTCAGTCAACCCCGGCTGGAGAGAAACAGGGGAGATGCTTCACAGGAAGCAGTCAGGGAGCTCACAGACATGCACACTGACCCTGTCAGACAAAACACAAAGCTTGATCCTTTGAGATTTTTCTTTTTTTTCCCTGACATTTAACCTTAATGTCACCACATGCCTTAAAAAGATGGGACAATTTACTTCCACATTATTTCACAAGCACCTTTGCCAGTTTTTGTACTCACACGATGACTGATATACTTCATAAATATTTATGGCATGCACTATTTTTGAATGTGAGTGGGTAAGGAGGGGGCTAGAGTCTGAACCTAGAACCTTGTTCATGCTAGGCTCAGGTTCTAACACTGAGCTACCACCCAAATGTATTTTTGATCACTTTTTTTAATGTTCAGTATTGGCTGTGTATTTCTAAACAGAACCAGTCACTGACAGACTTAATCAACTAACCATACTTGTTAAATTGTTGAGTTATAAACAGGCCTGGCATCAAGGATGTGGCAGGAAGAAATCACACCAAGCCCTGGTTCTGGCTTATTTATGCAGTATTCTAAGGCCAAAACAGGTAACAATCTGTTTCCTGCCTTTCATCTTAAATTACTTTGTGAATTTTACCGTATTAGCCCATACTTGGTCGGAGGGTGAATAGTCATTACACTACTTCAGTTTCCTGGACTGTAAAAAGATTTTTAAAATATTAAATTTTATTGAGCACTCCTGCCTGCAAAGCATGTACTAGACAGTTCTGTAGAAATGTGATAGGCTGATGCCCCCTATTTTCTTCAGGGTATGATATCACTTCCAACAAGTCGCCATCTAACACCCTCCCCTCCCCCCGAACATTCACAGGGAAGGGGACTTCACAGCATCTCTTAATAACAATGTTAACAATAAAAGTAATACTTCACTTCAAATCTCTTTTCCTTAATTCTCTTTTGGGGCTTAGCAAGGACACTGATAAACCATCTTACATTCCCTAGAGTTAAAAAGCTTTTTTATTTCTAATCTAAATCCTGCCTGCTATATTTTAAACCCATTTCTTCTTATCCTATTCTCACAGAAGACAGAGAAAAGCCATTCATCCTCCTCTATATAAAAGTTCTTCATGTATTAAAGATTTCAGCCTTCATTTCTCCAGGTTATATAATGCCAATTCCTTTCATTTTTCTCATATATCTTATTTTTTCCAGTCTTTTAGATTAATTCCATTGCACTCATTTTGGACTCTATGGATAATGAAATAGTCATGCAGGGCCTTTCAGATTCTAATAGGGTAATAAACTTTCAAGGAGGGGAGTATTTTTAAATCTTAAATTAGTATCACATGATCTGGGACATAAAACATTTCTACAAGGAAGAAGGCTGGAAAATGCACATAAAATTGGCACAGAAAGCATTCGGTGTTATTGTCTTATACAAAAGGAAATTAAGGCATGTGTCACAGCAAATAAATAAAAGATGCAAGATTAAAGTCAAAATTAGAATTACCAGCTGTCTATTCCTGGTTTTCTACCGAGTTGCTGTCAAGTGATTATGATATTCAATCATAGTAATCTAGGCTGAGGTTTAAAAAATAAATCACATCAACAGGCAGTGGGAATTCACTGTCCACCATGTCAATGTTATTTTTCTGGAAAATCTTTCAGTTCAATTATAATTTTTCCAACTTCTGCAAAGAATTCTTCTCCTCTACCATATTCTACAGAGAAAAACAAAACCTAATTGTTAGTGTTTGTACTTTATATGATTCTAAAATCAACTAATGTCTTGTACCTCATACGCTATTTAAAATCAATTAGCACATATAGAATGTCATTATCCTAAATAATCATCAACTAATAAATATATACAACCGTGCAATAGAATACTATCCAACCGTAGAAAAGAATGATACATACTATGACAAAGATAAATCTTGAAAGAATGATACTAAGTGAAGGAAAGTAGACACAGTAGGCCATATATTATATGACTGAGCTTTAGGAAATGTCTTGAGTAGGAAAGTCTACAGAGATAGAAATTAGTGGAAAAGAGGTGAAGAATGAGTGACTAACATTTAATGCCAAAGAAATGTATATCTTCATCTAGTTAAAACAATAGAAGTTATACTTTACCAAAACAAAGAAAATGTTTCCATTCTGCAGTTGTGTATATACTAATGCAGAATGAGACACAGAGACGTGAGACAAGAGGAACTGCTGCTCTCACAAGTTGGGAAACAGCCAGCTCATCTTTACTGAGCATCTACTAAGTTCAGAGTATGGAGATGGGTTCTGAGACACTGCAGAAGGCCTAGAAGACAACAGGATGCTCACTCTTCTGTTCCTTCTCTCTTTCCAAATTTTTCTTAGAGGAAAACATAATAAGTGAATTTTATCAATCTGCCAAATGTGTATATGTGACCATTGATTATACTATTGGATTGAGAAAGTTCTAGAAGATTAATATTGATAAAGTTGCATTCTGGGTGTGTCTGTAGTGTGTTTCCAGAGATGATGGACATGTACAGCAGCAACTGGGGGGAGGGCAGCTAAAAAGATTGAAGCCTGGAAGAATGCAAAAAAAGAAGGGGGAAGCTGATGTGCATTTTGGAGTGCCCCAGTCTGCATGAGCAGGAGCGTCACTTGCTTTGATCGTCTGTGGTGTTAGTTTCCAGCTGCTTCAGTGACTCCCCAGTGGGTCTCAAGGCCTTCAGTCTTGAGCGGGTACAGCATTTCTTACATCTTCATGGGTTGAGCAGCTGCGAGCAGACAGCCATGTGGACTCTCCCACCTCTGAACCTGCATGGCTACCTAATAAATCCGCTGGCACAATGATGCATGTATTTTCTAAAGGGCCAGAACACAGACTCAATATAGACAGTCCCAAAATAGATATCGGCAAATTTATACTTAAAGTCACACAAAATCATTATTAGATACTTTGACGAAAACAAAGAAAAGGAAGGGGATAATTCATCTGCATATTATTTCACATAAAATAATTCTTTTGATGTTCGATGCTATTTAGCATACAGAATAAAATATACCAGATAGTTGGGATCACTGGGATACTGTCCAGTGCATACTCATGCTTCTACTTATCTCCATTCTTCTGTGGGCATAATGTATTTTCTGACCCTTGGATTCTGGGATTGAATGTATAACTGATTTTGGCCTCAGAAACCTGAAAGAATGATGGCCACAGAGGCCTGAAATACGTTTTCAGAGTTCAGTTTAATTCTGATTCCTTTCCATAAGACACTTCATAGACACTTTTTTTTTAAAAGAGAATAAAAATAGTATAAAAAACAATAGAAACGATATAGGATTTCATTAACAAAGTAATAGGAATTCAACAGTGGTTGTTATACTGAATGATGTCTTCAAATTAGTTGTTTAGATTACCAGGTATATGCAAAATTGGTTTAAAAAGATAAAGAGGAAAAGTTGCAAAAAATTTAACTGGAGAAGAAAATCATTTAAACATCTGCTGTTCCTTTGAACAACAGAAGAATGTAAAGCAAACACAAACCCAACCAGCAGCCTACAGAAGGGTTGATGAGTTGTTCCAAACTGGAACCAAATGTAGATCCCTGAGCTTGGAAATAAGTTAGCTTCATTGTAAGCTATAAAGCTTTGGAGTAGTTATACAGCCTTATTGTGGTGGTAGAAGATTAATGCAGCAGATACATCGAAATAAAGTACAGAATATACCTGAAGTATATCACCTAAATACTTAGGACAGGCTGTGGAAATAAATAAATAAATAAATAAATAAATAAATAAATAAATCTTTAAGACACTAATCACCAATAATAAGTTTTTCTCTTCCCATCTTTCTCTTCAGTTTGATTTAGTATTAAAAATTGTTAACCATGTAAAACGGAAACTTAAGTAATAATATAACTTTTGACTATTTTTTTTTTTTTTTTTTTTTTTTTTTTGCGGGACTGGGGTTCGAACTCATGACCTTGCACTTGCCAGGAAGGCACTTGTGCCACGGAGCTATCTCCCCAGCCCTTATTTTTATTCTTGTTTCAGAACCTTTGTTTGTTTATTCACTCATTTTTATGGCCGGCTCAGCCCGCCCCCAGGGCAGGGCTGGCGCAGCATGTGGTGCCGGGAATCGAACTGTGGTCCCTGAAGCCGCCCAAGCTTCCCCAAGCAGGCGCTTTATACCACTGAGCCAACCCGCCAGGCCCTTGACTATTTTAAATAATATAGCTGATAAGTCCTGTGAACTGTTTTACTTCAATGTTAAGAAACACAGGCACGGCACTATAATGTTTGCTGCATTTATGTAGATATAATCAGGTTGCAATAAACATCTTGATGAAACTAAATTAATCACTAAGTTGACATTTTCTTTTGCTAAATTAGCAAAATTAGAGTTTGAATTAAATGAAAATGTATTTGTAAAGACATCAAGTGTTGGTGAAAGATACGATTCCAGCACATATTCTCACTATGCCTGTCCTTTGTAGATATTTCTAGACTCAAATTCTATGTTTTCAACCCAGGCAAGGATCGTAAAACAATATCACCTTTTTAATGACACATTCCTCATGGAATTTTAAGAAATCTATATAGAAAGCATTTCCCGCATTCAAAGATTTGAGGAAGTTACTCCTTTAACTTGAGCCCCTTCACTGGTCTAGATGGAAAATTAATAACATTGTATTTATTCTCTCAGTAAATATGTTTATAGTTTATTTAAAAATTGAGTTGCTTAAAGAACAATAATTCAGTTCTAATTTTTTATTGTACCCAGATTCTTTTCCATGAAATTGTAAGTTATCAAGCAAGCATTGTTTACAAACTACAGTGGACTGTCTAATAGCAAGAAATTTTCCTTCTGTTAGATACTTTGCCATTCATAAAAGTTAATTGGAGAAGGAAAAGTATAAAAAATAGTTCAAAAGAATGAAATCAAACAATATTCTTAAACAAAACATAAAAAAGGAACTTAATCTCTATGAGAGTTAAGAAAAAACCTTAAGGATAGGTAAGTAACATAGGTGTGAAAATAGCATAATATTTGTCTAGGATAGCTAAGTTAAAATATTATTACTAAAAGATGAAACAATCTGTAAGTATCCACAAAGGAAAGTATACCAGTCAAGAAAAAATAGGGCTGGCCAGATAGCTCAGCAGGCTAAAGCACCTTCTTAGGCAAGTGCAGGAAACTAGAATTCAATCCCCATGCTGTGCTAGCACCACCCCCAGGGTCCACTGACACATTGAATAAGATGGGGCATTGTGGTGTGTGACTGTAATCCCAGCACTTGGGAGACTGAAAACAGGAAGATGACTACAAGTCCAACCTACATAGTGAGGCCCTGTAGACCCTATTCTAAATACATAAGAAGAAAAAGAAGAAGCTCAGAGATATGTCTCCAAAGTGTATTTACTACAGTGTCCTTTGACTAAATTAGAATCAGGGAACCCTTTCCTTGCATGTGTAGGTTCTGTAAGACCAAATAAATTGCAAAATCTAAATTATTTTAGATATTTTAAATGACTTCTAAAAACACTTAAAGATTTTAATCTCTGTGGTAGAAGCCTGATAAGGAGGACCCTATGATTCTCAGCTTTCTGTTACTATAAGAAAAGATGTGAGCAATTAGACTTAAAGGCTGAGAGGCTTATTTTGGCTCATGGTGCCAGGTTACAGTCCATAATCACTGAGCTCCACTGTTTCTGGGCCACAGGAGCAGCCCACTGCAGTAAGGAACATATGGTGGAGCAAAACAAATGGTGGATTCCCATGATGGCCAAAGAGCAGCGGGAGGAACAGAAACAGGGAGGAATGGGCAGAGACAGAAACAGACAGAGACAGACAGACAGCAAGGGGGAAAACCAAGGACAAGACCCAAACTTCCAGGGCATACCCCAGGTGACCTGCGTTCTCCAAACAGGCACCGCTCTTCAGTCTCAACCATCTCCCACCCGCCCATTCCACTACAAACCCATCAGTGAACTGAGCCAGGGATGATGAGCCCCTGTGCTGCAGTGAGCTCTCAGAGGTTCCCTTTCTGAGCATAGATGCTTTGGGGGCCAAGACTTCAATACACAAGCTTTTACAGAACTCAATGGTAACACTGCATGCAGATATTTTCTCC
>PVJA010033141.1:0-23471 GCA_004027025.1 Myocastor coypus | reverse complement strand
GGAATGGGGGAGACGTGAGCAGCCTAACATGCCCAAATTCAAGGGAAGTCCCGAGCCAGCTCTGTCCTTTGTACCTGCATGGGGAGAATGACGCAGGGCCTCAGTCTAAAGGAGCAGTTTGGAATGTTTTCTGGATTTTTATTTTGAGACTGGGTCTCAGTAAATCAGTGAGATTGTAGGCTGGCTTGAGCTTCTGGTCAGCCTCTCAGTGCTGGGGCTGCAGGCGCGCCACACCACACCTGGCTGACTGTCCCGAATGTGCTTCTTAGAATAACACATCCAGGCTAGCTTCTGAGATTCTCATCTTTGACAGATGTGTTAAGTTCACAGACTATATGCTGATAAAGTCTAGTATTCGGACCAACGCTTATTTTAGTGTGTCTTGTGTGTTCTTAGACATAGAAGTTCCCTTTCACTTCTCCTGGGACTGATGTCACCAAGTTGCGTTGTGTTGTGTTGTGCTGTTTTGTTTTGCAGTCATCCATTTGCAAAGTCCTAAAAGTCATGAAGGAGAAAGGGTAGAAGGAGGTTGGGGACACATGTCTTCAGGAATAACACCGTGGGCTCGGGGACAGCTCGGCAGCCCAAGGGCCTGCCTGGCAATTGCAAGGTCCCGAGGTTGATCCTCCCTACTGTGTGCATGCTGGCCTGTGCAGGACAGGTCCCGAATCTGGTTGTGGTGGTACACAACAGTAAGCCCAGTGCTGAGACAAGAAGATCACTAGAAGTGCTACCTGCACAGCGAGACCCTGTGTCAAAAAGCCACGCCATTCAAGGGAACCTCTGCTGGGACCTGCTCTCCTCTCCTTCCCCTGCCACAGAGAGGGAAGGCACGCAGGGAAGCCTCCTCATGCCCAACAACTGCCACGCTCCTCCTAGGACATTAATCTCTACACAACCCATTCAATAGTGGATCCAGCCAGCTTCATGGCAATGCCAATACTAGCTGTGAAGAGCAAGTGAGAGGATGGGTTATGGTGAGGTTGTGGGTAGTGCCTGGCATTTTAAAGACTACAATTTGTAAGGAAAAGGATGGTTTGAACGGTTTATTCATTTTCTATCCTATTTCATATCACGCATAATTATTTATTCGAACATTGATACTTGTCTCCTTTAGAGAGGAAACACTGCCAGTCCCACAAATGCCTCATAAATAATTAAGTCTGGAGCTGATGGGGGAGAATGGGAAGGGGTGGACCAGAAGCTCTTCCTTACCCAGGAGAGCTTGCCAGAGGGACAGTGCCCGTGTGTGAGGGTGCGGTTGACCTCAGATGAATGTTTCCTGTGTCACTGCATTGAGCGATCCCAGAAAGATGGATTTAATTGAGTACTATGCTGTCCTTTTCAGATGAGCTAAGGCAGGTCATCAGGCCCACTGGCCCAGGACTCCATGTTGGGGCCAGAAGGAAGCCTCGATGTCATTCAAAAAATGTGTTTGTGGATAGTTTTTAAACACTTCTTTCCTTAATTTTTAAAATCAGCTTCTTAGCAGAAGATTATATGAAAATAAGAAAGCTGTTCATAAATATTTATTATAAAAAAATAGAAGCCTGGAAAATGTATAAAGGGTAGTAAATGTTCGTTTTTATTCTTTTAGAAAGCAATTTTATCTGTAATGGGTCTACGAAGAAACTTTTGTTTTATTTCAAAGATCAATAAGTGAACTGTAAATCTGGAGAACGGGTTAGCAATGGTTTATCTGCTCCCAGTGAATGCACAGCTTGTCAATTCAGTATCTGCAAACTTACGGAGTGACCCAAATAAACGTTTGCAAGTACTGATGGCAAAGACAACGCTGAGATGAAACGTACCTGGAATAAAGATGAAACTGCAGCTCTTATCTGTTCTTCAAAAAGCAACTTAAAATAATTCTCAGCCAACAGAGTACGTTAGGAAGCTGGACGGAGCCAAAGGCACGGCCGGGTTTCTTAAACTCAAGACACGGAGGTTTTGTGGCCCAGGCCTTCGCATTGTGGGAGACAAGAATCCTAACGGACAGTCGCTGGGACAGTCCCTGCCCGAGCTGTCACTTGCGCTGTCGTCCCAGCATTCTGGCTTTGCACTGGAGCCTTGCTGTCCCCAAGGGCAGCCCTGAAGCCTCTTTAGGACCCAGGAACCCCAGAAGGCCCTGCAGTAGGCTTGCTTGTGCCCCAGAGACCCAGAGTTGGTTTCCTCATCAACACTTGAAGGCTTAGGTTTCCCTTGGTTTTAGATTCTCGGAGAGAAACTTTGAAATGGTCACTCAAACCTGTTGATTTCTAAATAATGAGATATTTTAAATAGGGAAGCCACACTCCCCTGTCACACTTCTTGGGGGACATGATATACCTGTGGTTGTGGAGTCAGAAGAAAATAGATGCTTATTCATTATTTATTTACAGAGAAGAGTCATTCTGGGGAATGGTGACAGAGAAGAGAGGCAGGCCTCTGGATGTCCTTCCCCAGCCAGCCATCATCCTCCCGTGGGGACCGGGAGCCCACTCTGGCAGTGCCACCTGCTCTGAGGAAGCCGAAAGCAGTCACAAGCTACAACTTGAAGGTGTTGACTCAGGAAACCCAAAATCCAGAGCACAGCAGGCTGAAACCTCAAGAATGGAATATCCTGATTTTGCCCATGGAAGTCTCAAAAGAGTCAAGTGACAAAACGTCAGGCCTTAAATAGAAGTGTGATGCTTTCTGACAATTAAAACAGTGTCATCTTACCATCCCAGGATGTCTGGGAAAGATAGAATGTCAAACTACATCAGAAATATCGAATTCTAGTGAAAAGGTTGCTGCGTTACTGGGGATGTATAGGCATTTTACACACTTGCTTTAAAAAAGAAATCCTGAGAGAATTTCCAGATTGCATGGTGATGCAACTGCTTCAGTAGGTAGTGGGGTCTATTTTTAATTTTGAGAGTTCTTATTTTGACCCATGTTTCCTTTTTAATAAGTTGGTGGTGCTCTTCTGTTCATATGCAGGAGCCGGCCTCAGTTTCTCTTTCTTCCTAGGCAGAGTCCAGTTCAAAGGAGAGCGCCACGTTCCTAGTGCCACCTTGTTCCATGGCCTCTTGCCTGTGATGGAGCTCGCTGGAGGTTTAATTAGCGATTAACAAGTTTACGTGCCAATGTTTTTAATTGATGGTGGCTTGCCTATAAAGGAGATGTCCGTGCAAATGACCTCCTAGAGATGAGCAGAATGCAAACCCGCTGTTATACAGCAGCCCGAGCAGACACGGATCTTAGCCATGGTGTGGCAGCGTCTCTTACTCTGAGCAGCTGTGCTTCCCAAGCCAGGGTGTAAGGTTAAAAAAAAAAAAAAAGCGTGCAGTCAAAGTCAGCCCTTTGCAAGGGCATCCAGTGGATTAAATGGCACCTCGTTAGACACTGATAGCCTAGGCTCTGAGGCCCTGCACAGCATCACAGATGGCCCATGCTTCAACTCACCACCAGATCCTTAGCATGTAGAGCAAAACCTAATCACATTTAAGTGTTAAAACCACATTCAGCCCGATGCTGTAAGCTAAGGATGGGGACAGCTGATTCCTATCGCATCTCAAGCTCCCCATGAGGTGAGTACTCTCTTGTAACCTGGCCAGAATGTCTGCCATTATTTAAATTACTCCCTATCCCTTGTGCCCTCCATGCCACCCACCTGGTTTTCTTCATTTTTGCCAAGAACGTGCAGTTGAATATAAATGAGACGACTCCCACATCATCCTGTGAGACACGGTGGTAGCGGCAGCTTCGTGGCTCGCTGTTGCGATCAGGTGTGTTCCATTTGTTCTCGCTGCACTGTTTCGTATACTGACAGCATTCACACGTGCATTCCAAATGCCTTTGCAAAAGCTTCCATGCTCAGGTTTCAAAAGAAACCACAGAACTTCGCTTGAAATCCATCGAGGTGGACGCTCAATAGATGGTCCAAGTCCTAAAGCCTGCTGCCTCAGAAGCCCAGGGTCATGACGGAGTGCTTCCTCATCATTTGGTTCTCAAGGTGTTTTGAAGGTCTTTATAAAATGCTTACTGAGTGAGAAGGATAAAAAAAAAAAAAAAAAAAAAAGAATGGGGGATGCAGAAAGAAGAGAGTGAGTGAGGCTGGAAAGAGGGATGCCTAGAAGGAAATAAGGGACATGAAGAGAGGTAAGAAGGGAAGGGCAGAGCTGCTAGGGCCTGAAGACGCCGCGGGAGACATTTGGCAATGGGGAACCCTTCCCCCTTCCCTTCCCCCTAAAATCCTAATTCCTTCATGATGAGGTAAAATGATGGTACCCAAGTGAGCTCTCTCAAAGTGAAGGGTCCCACAGGTGAACACACGGTAAAGGAAGTTCAGACTTGAAGGGTGATGTTGCAGCTCAGTAGCTCGGTAAGCACCGTGCTAGGCTCGTGCCCAGCATGAGCAAGCCTCAGATTCCATCTCCAGTACTTCAGGGGAGAAAAATAACAAAGAAAGAAAGAACGAAGGAGCCCCAAATCTAATGCTTGTGCAGATTGCCTGGCTTTGAGCCCTGGCTCCACAGGGTAGTACATGAACAGAAGATCTCAGCCTTTGTCTTAGTGATGTTTCTCATTTGCTGAGACAAAATACTCCACCTCCAAAGTTAAAGGTGGAAAGGGTTACTATAGCTTGCAGGTTCTGGTTCATTGTTGGCTGAGTCCAGGGAAGGGTGGCACAGCAGAGGGGTGCTGCAGAGCAGAGAAAAGGGGCCCTACAGACCATGTCAAGCACCGAGTGACAAGCCATGGTCTTCTTTCAGCCCCCTTATATGCTATCCAGCCTACCTACCCTTAGAGTAGGTATCACTCACACCCAGAGTAGGGCAGCCTTAATCTGAGCATCACGAAGTCTAGATCCAGCTACCTGTGGAAAGCGCCACCTAAGACCCATGAGGTCTTCTTCGGGGCGGGGGGCAGCAGCTAAATACAAGCCATAACAACCTATATATGGCTTCACTTCCTTATCTGAAAACTGGGAAGAATGATAACATCCTATCTCTGAAGATCGCACAAAGCATTCCACGCTGAGGGGCCAGGATGGGGAGCATGCGTCGACCCTGACGCTCTGCGAAGACCCCACCCGCGTAGGCAGGGAGAGCCTTCGTCATTCCACGGTGATTCAGTAGAAGCAGTCTTGTTCCGTGGTGCTGCGCAACTCTCTCCAGAAGACCTTGAACCTGAGAAAACTGAAAGCAACCGTCTGAGCACGAGCGCAGCACGTGAAGGTCTCCTGCAGGCGGGTCTTCCTTCCTTCACTCTGCTTGGTGTCCAGGGAACACAAGAGCAGTTGCCAGCACGCACTCTGCAGCTTGCTGTTGGCAGCCTTGAAGGCTGGGGCCACACCTCATCCATCTCGGGTGAACACATCAGCAGGGCCATCTCCACCCAGCAATGACGCTGTAGGCTGGGGCCACTCAGGTATCCCCAAAGGCACTCTTCTTAGCAAGCTATGGGTAGTATCCGATTAAGGATACTATCTCCTCCAGATAGCTGGAGGAGGCCAAAGTTCTAAACTAACGTATTCTTTCCCTATTGTCTAGAAATTCACCATGAAGGCCGGCCAACTATCTCAGTGGATTAAAGCACCTGCAAGCAGGCTCAGGGACTGGGGGTTCAATCCCCAAGGCCTGCTGTGCCACCCTCAACTCAGGGGCACACTGAGACGACAACTGAGACTAGGCATGGTCGCCTCTGTCCGTAATCCCAGCTCTGGGGCGGGGGGGGGCTGTAAACAGGCAGAGCACTGAGTCTGATCTAGTAGTGAGACTCTGAACACTCTGTCCCTGTAGATCCTTCCCTAGAATACCAAAAAAAAAAAAAAAGAAAGGAAAAGAAAGAAAGAGAGAGAGAGAGAGAGAGAGAGAGAGAGAGAGAGAAAGAAAGAAAGAAAGAAAGAAAGAAAGAAAGAAAGAAAGAAAGAAAGAAACAGCACCCCAGCTTTCATCAACAAATCACCCCTTCCCCTATCAAAGGCAGGATGTGCTGAGTAGAGCCGGTGCCTTCTGCGCTCTCTCCTTCCTCTCTCACCAAAGTTCAGGCCTCAGCCCACTCAGTCCCTCTGGTGACAAAGACCGCATCAGAGCTGGACCCTTGAGGCCAGTTAGGGCAAGAGAATCCACTCCGGGGCACTTGTTGGTGGAATTGCCAACAGAAATTCTTGCTTCCACTGAGGTCACTGGTGAGTAGAAAAGAACCCGGAGAGTGTGGGCGCTATCCTGCCACTGCTTTAGGGACAGCCTCCTCGAAAGCAGAGCACCGCAGAGACAGGTGGGCTTGAGAAAGGGAGACGATGCCGTTTGAACCCCTCAGCTGACCCACCCGGGAGCCAGGCCCAACTAGCTCCAAGGTCAGCAGTCCCCTCCTGCACCCCCTCTTCTACCCTCGCTTCTCTCTCCTCCTCCTCCCCCCTTTTTTTAGCCCTGGGTGGGATACTGGCACGGATGAGGTGTGCTCTGGATTTCGCCTTGTAGTTGGCTCTGGAGTCCCCTCATTTACCCAAGGTCTTCTCTCCCCATCAGCCCTGTGGGGCCCTATGCCAAACAGTCCAGCGTACAGCTTCAGAAAGACTGGCTAACTGATCACATATAATCACATCCATGGGGAGTCAGTTCTTCAGAATAATAAAAGCACCCTTGTTTGCAGTGTAGAACACAAATTTATTCTCCCAGGATGACAAACCTTCAGCTGGATGCCCAGCTCTATTCAGGCACTGATGGTTTTCAAGAAGCCGTAACAAAAGGGAAGAAACAGATGTCTTCCTGTGTGATAAGCCCAGGGGCCCCTTGGTCCCCTTCAGCACAGCAGAAGTATCACAGGACTGTGGAGGAGGTCAGAGAAGCATGAGAACCGTTCAAGATTCTTTACAAATCAAGTCCACTGTTCAAGCAGAAACAGGAAGAACAATAAGCCCTGGTCCTCTTTGTGTCCATCCTGTCACTCAGAGGAAGAATACAAGCCAAATTGTGTTTGAAAATTCTCTATTATCCTGCCTCCATTACAGAAGGAGGAAGGACACAGGTTCCAGGGAGAGAGCGTCCTACTGAAAATACCCAATAAAGTCATCCTCACTGCTGGATGATATGGCTTGTTGTGATGTATATAGAGCCCCAGGATTATCACTGATCATTGTCAATTGGTTTTAAAGTTCTGCGGACTGTTGGTTCATAATTACAAACTGAGACAGGAGACGGGTGTTCAGGAAATTAGGTTTGCCACGAGACGTGCATTTCGTTTTCTGTTACTACATAAGCATTCGGCGTGGGTGGCATGGCAGACATGATGAGGGGCTCTGGGTTGCATGTGAGGCTGAGGCAGCCACGGCCACAGTCCACGGGAGTCCACTGTCTGCTGTGAGACGCGTTCACAATAGTGCAGCATCCACGCATCCACAAGTGAGTGGATAAAGCAATTTCAGAGAGCGTGGGTGCTTCAGTAAATACAAATCATGCAAAATTTGGGTCGCCTGTGGGATTTGCATCTTTAGGTGAGCTCCCCCAGAGATACCCCCCAAAGCAGAAGGAAAGAAAGCTGCCTTCTCCCAAGCATGCCACTACAGCCCCAAACCAGCTCTGGCTGTGCTCAGCACAAAGGGGACAGCCTTGCTGGGCACATGCAGAGGGAGCTGAAGAATTCGGCCCAAAGGTGAGCAGGGCTCAAGGCCACACAGGCGGAGGACTGCTGCCAGGGCCATGCCAGGAGGACAGCTGGGCGCCAGCAGCACACCACGGCCTTTCTTAGCTGTGTCCTCGGTGTGAACACCTCCATGTAGGTCCCTCCCAGCCACTATGCTCCCGGCTGTTTTCCCCTTCGCACGATCAGCAGAGTGGCCACCTCCCTGCAGGGCTCTTCCCTAGGCACAGGGAGCAGGACCTAGGAGCTGGGGCTCTGCTTCCCTCCATAATTCAGACCAAAAACGATTCATCTCATGTATAAACCCTGAGCAAACAGGGTGCCACAAAAAGTGGCCAATATCTGATCCACGGATGCTTGCTACTCAGAATCAGGAAAGAGACCAAAATATAATTCTTGGAACTGTCTCTAATTTACTAAAGAACATTCATTAGAGAAATTAGACAGATGTTCTTCTTAAACTTCAGCCTATGTCCAAAAATTCCACCCGTGTGCACGGAGAAGGAAAATCAGACTTCTCTGTAGGGTGCATTGAAAAAGATCTGGGGATTTCAATGAGTGGTGGACATAATCTGAGTCAACAGTGAGCAGCGGCTGGAAAAACAGCACAAATCCCCATGGAAACAAGGCCAAAGGGGATTTAGAGGGAGGAACTGAGAGAGAAAACAGACCGGAGGCTCTCTGCCCGAGTCTCGGTAGAGCCAGGTGTTTTTCCAGAGTTTATTTTTATGGGTATATCAACGATCATAACATCCGGACCATCGCCGAGCCCAAGCCAGCCAATGGTATGAGCCACTTGGTTGCCATGGGGCTCAAGAATGGAACTGGAGCTAGGCAGAAAAGAGTCTTAGGCTTTGCAGTCAGAGAGATCTAGGCTGGGTAAGCGGCCCTATCTAAACCTTAGGTGCAAGGACCAAACGGATGCAGTTCCTGGAATACCTAAGTGGCGTCAAGTACGGGAGTCACTGTCTGATGCGTAGCGTGGGGGTTAAGTTACATGAAAGCGTGAGCTGTTGGTTTCACACGGAATGGGGTGCAGCTTCTGAGAGCAGCCAGCCGCGTCTCAGAGCTGGACACTCGCAAGTGAATCAATAGACGCTCCTTGAGCTGGAACGTCCGCTTGGAATCGCTGTACGAAGAGGGCTTGGGAACAAGCGCGGGAACAGAAGAACCTGAATGGCCCAGGGCAAATGACTGCTCACCTCTGCAGGACTGCCTTTTGGCATTAATGGGGCCCTGCACACTGGCCCCGAGGCTGAGATTCCACCACCCCTGGTGAGAACCCCACAAGCATTCGGATCAGATGCAGCCACATCTGTACTACATGTCCACTGACCTTGTTCCAGGTTTCCTTCCACCCAGCCTCTGCCAGACCTTTTCAGCCAGTAACCTAGAAGTCAGAATCAAATCACTGCAAATAAAATTCATAGCTTTCCTTCTATGACCTGCTTAACCTTTATTTTATGAGACTATTATGAGACAAGATAGCATCGAGATTGTTAAAATTTTATGTGGCAAAAAATCTTATACCCAAGAAATATGACCCTGAAACATCAAAACCAGAATATTGGTGGCAGAATTTATCATGCTCATTTCCTCTCATGCATGTTGTATGTATATTCTGTTTGATATTTTATAACAATGTTTGAAAATATTTAATTTATATAGGATGGGCCACATTTGTCTCATTCATTTGCCATATTAATTTTTCATGAAAAAATGAACAAGTAAGCCAACTGCAGATGGCAGTACCAAGATTTTGAGCTTGGGAAAAACAAGTATCCCTCAAGGAGATAAAAACAACATCCATTAAATTCTAAGCCAGAGATCTATAAAGTATATACATTCTCCTGCAAAAAAAAAAAAAAAAAACAAATTGGCTTTTAACAACCCACACAAGAGCATGGTTGACTTGGCTATATTTTCTGGGGACAGTAAGTAAACCATCTATAATATCAAGCCTTCTTTATCTCCTCAATCAGCCAGGCTTTATATTCTTCTCCACAGAGCACTTTGATAGAGCCAATAAATTGAATTTCCAGCGTTACTGAGGAGCAATCAGAAATCAGATCTAAGGAAGCTGCATTCCTATTTTGCTCTCAGTCAGAGGTCTGGCAGAAAAGGGTTTACTTTTGTTTCATTTTGCTCGGTTGGTTTGTTTTGTCTTCAAGGGATTTCTAGTGGGAAGTGGAGCAGTTTACGTGAGGTAAATGCAGCCCAAAACATAGCTTTCCTCTAATGTGACTTTGGTCCCCAAGTTTTTATCTTTTTCAACATTTCACTGAGACATAATGTTTGTACATGTTTATGTGGGCGCATTACAGTAATGTGACTCATATATAAATATTTTTAAGTGTCCAGCTTATTTTTCTTGACATATTGATCTCCAGTTCTACCCATGTTCCTGCAAACAATAAGATTTCATTCTTTTTATAGCCAAATACTATTCTGTTGCATATTTCTACCACATTTTCTTTATTGCAACTCCCAATGGCTACCTAAGGTGCTTCACCATGTAACTGTTGCGTTTAGTGTTACAATAGCTGCGGGGGTGCAAGTATCTTTGGAAAATAGGGATTTCACTTCCATTTTATATAAACAAGAGTGGGATGGCTAAATCGTTTACCAATTCTACTTTTAGTCTTTTTAGGAATGGCCATCATGACTTCCATAAGGACTTTCATAATTAACATCCACTAATTAACAGTGTATGGCAGTGTCCCGTTTTCTGCTTTTTTTTACCAGCATTTTATTATGAGAGCCATTCTTACTGGGGCGACATGCTATCTCTATGTGGTTTGCTTTGCCTTTCCCTGAGGATTAGTGAGATTTAGCATTTTTAATGTGCATGTCAGCAATTTGTATATGTTTTCTTGAGCAGTAGCTCTTTAGATCTCCAGCTTAGCTTTAATGGGAGTTTTGGTTTTGATATTGAGCTTTTTGACTTCCTCATATATCGCAGATATTAATTGCTACCCAAATGAATGGCTAGCAAGTGTCTTCTTCTATTTTGTCAGCCCTGCTCCTTCCTTTTCCTGGATGTAAGCTCCTTAGTCTGATACAATCTTACTCTTTATTTTTACTTTTGTTGCATGTAACATTGGAGCCTCACCTAAAAACGGCCTACATTGATCAAAGCCTTATAGTGTGTACTTTATGTTTCTCTTATTAAAATTTCTTGCTTGTAGGTTTTACATTATGGGGTTTGATCCATTTTGAGTTGATTTTAGTGCACCATGAGAAAAAAAGACCTACTGTGTGCAGGGTTGGCATCCACTGAAGAACACGTCCTTTATATTCTGCATGCACCTGGCAACCTTGTCAAAAACTGGGTGTATGGATATCTCCCGATTTCTGGATTCTCTGCTCTGTTTCATTGATCCACTGTCTGTTTCTCACAAATATAACTGCACTCCAGTCATATAGATTTGCAGTACATCTTGAAGTCAGATAATGGCTTTGTTGGTTATATCTTGCCTGTTGGTCGGCTTTGGTTTCTCTTCTCCTTCGGATCACTCTGGGTCAGTGAAGATTTGTGTGACTTTCAGGATTATTTTTTCTTTTCTGTTTTGTTTTATTTTTGCACAGGGTCTATATGGTCTCACTATGCAGATCCTTTCTTTAGCCTCCCAAGCACTGGGATTGCAGGCAAGCACCACCATGTCCAGTCTTACACTGGTATTTATTGCATATTGCATTTATGATGGCTGTCTCTTCCTCTTCTATTGTTCCCTTTTGAAGGATGTCATGACCTTTTTTCTCTCTGAATCAGTCTTGACTCAAAATCTACCTTGTCTGCAGATAAAGTAGCTGCTCCTGCTTTTATCTGGGTTCTTTTTTGAGTGGAGTATTGTTTTCTATCCTTTGACTTGCAATCTATTAACTTTTTAGTTAAGTGCATTTCTTGTACGCAGCATACTGTTGGATCGTGAGTCTTGGTACAGTCTTCCTACTTATGTCTCTTTGTTGATGAATTGAGATCTTTAACACTGACGGTTGTGCTTGGTGTATGCTGCCCTGCCCTTGTCGTGTTACTTCCGTTTTAGGCTCCGCCCTCCCTCTGTTTCCACCTCCCTCTACTGTTTGCCCTGCCTGGCGGATTCCTCCTGTTGGGGATCCATGCAGTTGCCGCCCTTGCCATCTCTTTCGAGAATGTCTTTCAAAACATTTTGGAGTGCTGGTTTGGCAGGGATAAATTTCCTCCAATATTCTTTGTCACGGAAATATCTTGTTTCTCCACCAGTTTTCCAAGATTGTTCTGTGGGGTACATCAGTGTGGTTTGAAGGTTATTTTTCCTTTAGAACTTGAAATATTTCACTCACTCCAAGTTCTCTCTGATTTGAGGGACTATACTGAAAAGTCAGTTGTGCTTCTGATAGGTTTTTATTTGTGGAGGATCTTTTATATTAGTGATAGATTTCTTTTCCTTAACAGCTTTGAAGATTCTGTTCTTGTGTTAAATTACTGAAATCTTGACTATAACATGCCTGATTGAAGATTCTTTTTTGATCATAGGTAGTTAGATTTCTATAGGCCTCACTTATCTACATGCCAAATTCTTTCTCTCTAACAGGGAAGATTTTCTGTTTTTGTTTGTTTTTTTTTTGTTTGTTTGTTTGTTTTGCCATGCTACCTGTGCATAGATTTTTTATATATAAAACACTTGTGCTATTGCTTGGTTTTTCATGGACTCCAACAAATCTTAAGTTGGTATTGTTTGCCTAATCTAGCAGCTACTAAATTGATGCTTTATGATCCCTTGCTATTTTTACAAAATCTTTCTTTTCATGATTTCTCACTGCAAGCATGATGTCTGCAGCTGAGATCCTGTCTATTTGTCCTTGCTCTGGCTTAATGTGCTGAAAAGAGTTTCAGTGGAACTTTTATTCTCCTGGATGTCTTCTTGAATCTGATTTCTGTATTCTACTTCTTTCCTATGCTCTGCGTTCAATTTTCTCTAATATTCTTACACTACTCCATTTTTTTTCTTATCTGTAGCTGCTCTAGACTCACAAAATGTGGTTTTCCTTGTGGACACCAGCTGTGCAATTATCTGAAAAATTATTTCTGATTTTTTTTTTCTTTGTAGAGCCTCATTCAATTGCTTTGTTGCTTCTGCTTCACACAGAAAAGACCAAGTGAGTGGTTTTGAATTATCTCAGCTCATTGCCCTCAAGTTTGCCTTTAGGTGAACTGGACATCCGGGGTTGCCTTTCATGTAAGAGTTTTTCTTTTCAACTTTTTAAATAATTTAATTGTTGGCATGTTATGTTGTTGTATCCTTGCCTAGTAGTGCTAGCCTCATAAAAGATAGCTGGGCATAATTCCTTCCATTTTAATGTTTTTGAACAGTTCAAAATGAATTGTAATTCGTTCATTTTCTAAGTGTTTTGTAGAATTCATCAGTGAAGTCATCAGCTTTGTGGATTTAGATGAGAGATGAGATGGTTAATCTTGATTGTCAGCTGGGGAGACAGTGCAGTAGAGTAAGCGCTTGCCTGGCAAGTACAAGGGGCTCAGTTCAATCCCTGTTCTGAAAGAGAGAGAGAGAGGGAGAGGGAGAGAGAGAGAGAGAGAGAGAGAGAGAGAGAGAGAGAGAGAGAGAGAGAGAGAGAGAGATCATCAACTTGATTCCCTTAAGAGATGACTAGGAGCTGAGCAAGGCACTCTGGCCTGTCTGTGGACCATGACTGCATGACCTTGGAAACTCAGGTTCCAGCTCCTTCCACTCAGCTCTCCCTCTGCT
Source organism: Myocastor coypus (assembly GCA_004027025.1). NCBI lineage: Eukaryota > Metazoa > Chordata > Mammalia > Rodentia > Myocastoridae > Myocastor > Myocastor coypus. Next base: position 10,116 of record PVJA010033141.1, on the reverse strand, counting down.
CCTGATTCCCACAACCCATGACTCATGCAGCTTTTCCTCTCCCATGATATTTCCCACCAAGACGGAAGCCTCAGAAACCATGAACCAAAATTAAGCTTTTATCTGTTAGGTAGCACATGTTAAGTATTTTCTCCCAGTAACAGAAGTGTGGCTATTAGTGCAAATGACTACAGCCCAAATCTCATTGTTCATCCCAGGTCTGCTTAGATGTTCTTCTTTCTGATTCCATTTAGTGATTGTTAATGTGTTCAGGGATTTATCTACTCCTTCTGAGGCGTCCAGTTTTGCATAGCATGGGTTGCTCACAGTTTCTTAGGGTCCCTTTTGTTTCTGAAATATCACCTGTAATGTCTTGTTTCCACCTCAGATTTGAGTCTTTTCTCTTTTCCCCCCTTTGGTGAGACCAGATAAAGATTTGCCAGTTTTATTTGTTCTTCTAAGAACTAACTGTGTTATACTGATACTGTGTGTTCTTTTTATTTCATTTTTTCTATTATACCAGTTCTGGGTTTGGCTGGTCCTTGATTTTCTAGGTCTTTGAGGTGTCCTCTTTTGTTTCCTGATATCTTTCTTTCTTTCTTTCTTTCTTTCTTCCTTCCTTTCTTTCTTTCTTTCTTTTTCTTTCTTTCTTTCTTTCTTCCTTTCTTTCTTTTTCTTTCTTTCTTTCTTTGTTTCTTTCTTCTTTCTTTTTTTTTTTTTGTCTTGATATGTGCTCTTATTGCTATAAACTTCTCTCTGTTTCAGGGCTGCTTTTGCTGTATTCCAGAAAGTTCAACATGCTAGATTGACAAATATGTTTGTTCTAGGAATTTCCACTTAATTTCTCTATTATCCATTGAGATTATGTAATTGTTATTATTTATTTTAATCTTAACAGAGAAAAATAAAAACAATAAGAATATAGAAACTTAAGGCAAGCTAACAGGACATTGACACTGGTCCATATATTGTGCATAGGTATCTTTAAATTAGTTGCTCAGAGTCCAAGGTGCAGGCATGCATAATTGTTCAGGTACTATAAGCACAGTTTTTCAATGAACAAGAAGAAAGCAGTAGTGTAACTATCTTATCTTTATCTTCCTTTTTTCTCCTTTCACCCATCTCAGTTGTTCTTTCTTTTTGAGCAGTTTTCTTCTCTTTCACATTATCTATTGTAGATTTTGGTTCTTATCTACTTTTCCAGTTTCTTACACTAGAAGGATAATACAATGTTATACACACAAGTTTGATTTACTTCACTTATTGGTCTGGTCTCTATTTTCATCCATGTACCTATTAAAATCCTCAAGTTTATCCACTTTTATAGTTGAGTAGCACTTCAGTATTAAAAAAAACAAAACAAAACAAACAAAAAAAAACATCTTTTTATCTATTCTGCAGTTGATAGGCATTTAGGTGGTATCCAAGATTTACCTATGACAGGTTGCACTGCTGTAAACATGGGTGGGTACATATACGTGGAGTGACATTTTTGTTTTTAATTCTTCTGGGAAATGTCCAGGAGGGGAATATCTGATTTGAGCGGGATCTCTAATCCTAGCTTCTTGAGGAATCTCCACACAGATTTCCCTTGTGGTGGTAGCATTCTAAACTCCATCCAACACTACAGAAAAGTTGCTCTTTCTTCTGCATGGCCCCTCCAGAATTCGTTGTTGGTATTTCTTTTTTTTTTTTTTTTTTTTTTTTTTTTTTTTTTTTTTTTTTTTTTTTTTTTTTTTTTTTTTTTTTTTTTTTTTTTTTTTTTTTTTTTTTTTTTTTTTTTTTTTTTTTTTTTTTTTTTTTTTTTTTGGTATTTCTTGATTACAGCCATTCCTCATAAAATCATAAAATGAGATGGAATCTCAGTGTTGCATTAATTTGTATTTGTCAAACAATCAATGATGCTGAACAGTTTTTACATGTTTATTCATCAATTGTATCTCTTCATTTGAAAAGTTTATATTTATCTCAGGTGCCCTTTTTTATTGAATCTTTGAGTTTGAGGGGGCCTAATTTTTTTTCAATTTTTTTTGTATTTTCTTTAACATAATAATTCTTTGTCTGAGGGACACTTGGCTAATTTTTGTCCCAATTCATGGGTTTCTTTTGCTCTACTAGTGATGTGTTTTGATGTGCAAAAGCATTTTAATAAGATGAGATACAAGTTATTGATTCTTAGAAGTTCTTCCTGTGTAATTTGGGTTTTGTTCATGAACTTTCTGCCTACCCCTATGCTTTTGATATTTCCATCTACTTTCTCTTCTAGTAGATTTAGTGTTTCTATTTTAAATTTAGATCTTTGATCAATTTTGACTTGAGTGCATTGTGTGGGACATGGCTCTAATTTTTGTCTTTGGCATGTGGAAAGACAGCTTTTCAAACACTATTTATTAAGGAGGCTATCTTGCAAACACTATCAAGGAGGCAAGTATTCGTTGCTTTTCCTATATGAAAGTTCTAGTTCCAAAATGCAAATATTTCTTTAATTCCTAGAAGTGTCCTATATCCTTCATTGTTCTTAATTCTTTTTTGTTGTTGTTCTCCCTGGAGCAATTAAAAAGAAAACCTACCCTCATGTTCAGAAATTCTTTCTTCTCATTCTTATCTGTTATATATGCTTTCCACTGCATTTTCTATTTCATTGACTGACATTTGCATCTCCAAGATTCCTGCTTGACTCTTTTTTTAGGATTTCTATCTCCTCAGTGAATTTCTCATCCACAGTCAAAATTCTCCTTCACATTCCTCTGTGTTGCCTGTGTCCCTTTCACCTCACTAAGTTTCCGAAGACTAACCCTTTGAGTTCTTCTTCAGGCATCTCACAGATTCCCTTCAATATTGGATCTATCTCTGGAATGTTTTCGGTTGGTTGCCCCAGGCTTCCTCTCATTATTCTCATGTCCCTGTCTGATATCTGAGCTTCTGGTCGCAGTTCCTCTTCCATGTTTACGGGATAGGATATTTCTTCAGTTAGTTGATATATGCAGTATCAATTAGGTCAGTGCCCAGGCACTGGTTATAGATGAGATCAAAAGTATAGCCTTTGGGTTTTATTCATCTTACATCAATGGCAGCAGTGTCTGTGAGGCCTCAATATTCTAGACTGCAGCAGTTCATGAAGGTAATTCCACAGCTACGCAGTGCACATAGGCTGCTGGAGGTGCATGCCCTCAGGCTGCACAGGGGCAGACACGGATGGCACTGGCGTTTGTAAAAGCAGCTGCCACACAGCCAGCGTGGCACAGGAGGTATACTGGACTATCCTGAGGTACCTTAGGAAAAGTAGAAATGTGGCCAAGGATTGTGGGACCTGAAGTCATAAGCCCTGTATTCACAAGATCTTATAAGACAGCCTTTTTTCCAGGGCCCTCTGGATTAATGATTGGGCCTGTGGTGGCCAGCCATGCTTGCAGAGCTGCAGGATGGGACAAGACTTTCCCTTACCACAAAAACTGAGCACAGGCGCTGCCGAGTCTCTGGCATCAGCAATAAGACAGCCGAGGCCAGAAGATACACAGGGCTCTCTGCCTCCCATGTGATAAGTTCAGGTAGTGTTAGGCTTGGTGCCCTGGGTGCCACTTTCCTAGAGCTGTGAGACCCAGACAGTATCTTCTCCTTGTCCCACTGGACAAGTAAAAGCAATACCAGGCCTTTGAGCACCAACAGCTGCAGTTCTAAATCTGTGGGCTACGAAAGAGGCAATCTAGTTACATCTTTTTTTTTTTTTCTAAAATAATCAGATGGAACAAGACCTTGTCTAAATTACCCTGTAGTTTAAAATTTCAAAGCACTTTGTGTCTCACTTATACATCGCTTTTCCTGTAGGCGAATACTCCATCAAGTCTTCCCCAGCTAGTGAGTACAGAGTAGAAATTGATATCTAAGCCTACTGTCATTCCTGATAAATCAGAATCAACATCCTGGTAAGCGAGTGATGGGGTGGAGCCCACGGGAATGCTTTTTGTGATGCTTGTTTATCTATTTAGTTAGATCAAGTGAGTGCTTAAATGCTAGAGAATTTCATAAAACATGCACACAAGGATCGTCCTGCAAGGCACGAGTATTTAGCAGTATTGGGCTGCATTCCCACAGGTCAATAATTAGCTGGAGGTGGTCAGGAGCCGCCTTTCTTGGTCAAGCTGCCCTAGGCCTCACTAATCTCTATCGTCTTGTATGGAGATTTCTTTTCTTCTTTTCGTGTTACTGCATTGTCCTTAAGGCAACAAGATTGCCATCCTTATACTAAGCCGTAACTGCATGCATGAGCCCTGTCCACGTGAGCGTGTGGAAGCACAAAGGCAGAGAACACATTTTCATTCAAACTGACAAATGTGAGAGTCAGGGTGGGGGATAGCTCGGCATGCAGCAGGACCTGGGTTCGAGCCCTAGCACTCAACAACAAAGACAACTGTATCTAAAGTGAGAAAAGAGTCAGGAAATCAATGCTTTAATGTTAGGATAATTGAAAGGATAATGTTTTATCCTTAGTTAATAGGTAATGGGAGTTTGGGACTTAGTCTTAAATCCCTGGCATGCTTTATCTCCAATAGGTAATTAAAATTTTAGACTTAATTTCTATTTATGTCATGGCACAGCAAACCAAAAAAGAAAATGCCAATCACAACTTAGCTTTGAAGATCTTTTCCCTTTGTTTTGCTCAACCTAATAACAGTGATAGACACAAAGTTGTGGATAAACCCATGCTACGGGGGTGGAAACTTCAACGATGCAAAATAATGGGCTTTTGCATTACTGCCTGCCTGGGTGAGCCGCATGCCACTGAGCATGGGTTACTTTCAATCTGCTTAAGTCCTACACCCCGGCCTAGCTTGCTACCAACTCAGATCATCAATGGAAAAAAAAAAAAGACAATGTTTTCACCTCCTTTTAATTCTGTGATTCTCTTTATTTTCTCGCTTTACATATAAGCAATTACTTTTATATGATTTAACTGATACATTACTTCTAGATCACTTTACCTCACTGAAATCATTTGTTAGTATTAACGATTTTCTCCATTTGGTTATCTTCCTTCAATTTTCTGTTTCTTTCTCAGGGAAATATTTATACTAAAGATTGAGGGTGTGTTTAAGAGAAAAAACAACTTTCTCATTAGAATTTTCTCTGATCTGCACATTTTTCTTCACTGTTCAAATGAAAAAGTAACCATTAATTACAGCTTTATGCTTCCTTACCAGTATGTACATAAACTGGCCTGTTCTCAGAAAAACAGTTCCACACTGCCAATTTCCCAATAGTGTTTAGTCTTTCTTCTCTTTGAGCCAAAGGAATTAAGGTCAAAAACTCAAAATGCTATTTTGCCATAAGTTTTAAACAAGCCTCTGAAGCAGAACTTAGGAAAATCATCGTACAATCAGAGCTCTTAGCTATCTATGAAAACGCAATCCTTTGAGCTGTGCTCAGTCTCTGTGAAGACAGTAGTGTTTGAATTCAGCACAGCCCTTCTCATTAGACGTCCACTCTGAGGGTGAGAATTTCTGTGTTACGCAAGGTTTGCAAATGTCCTTGGTCTTTCCACTGATGACTTCTGGTTCCGCATCATTCCCAGCTTTCAAATAGTGTGTTGTTGTTTTTTAAAAAGTGATGACAGTTTTTCTGAGCAAAAATGACAGTGTGCATAGGACATTTTCCTCCTCTGCCGATAAGAGAGGTATAATTTTGAAATTCAGTTTTTCCCTCTAGTATCTATCAGATGCATGGCCCAGAAAATGCTATTATGTGGTTCAAGACAAGTCATTTTGCAGCTATAGTAGTTACAGACGGACGGACGGAGGAGTAGTTTCATGCAAAAGTACAGGACCCATTGCTTAAGAAATAGGAGTCTCAAAGAAATATGCTAAGTGCACTTCTTTCCATTCAGCCTTATTTGAACATCGTTTCTGTCCCTGTGTGTCAGTCAGGGTGCACCTTCCCTAGCACATCCAGGTCTGCTCGTGACCAAATAGAATCAAGTGTTCATATCTGGGGCAGGGTCTGTGTCCCTAGATTTCCAATTCAAGGGAGATGGCTCCTCAAGGTCTAGATAAAAAGAAGCAAAAGCATTTTATAGAAATAATCAGTCAAGGCAGGCATACTTAATTGTTCTGTGTACACAATGCTTAACAAGATAAATAAATAAAATCAATGAGATTTCCAGAATACCTGCAATCTAGAGTGTTATTTGCTGAAAGGACTCATGTTTTCATTTTTATGTTTCTAATCACGTTGTGGTATTAGATCTTTTTCCATATTATTCAAAAAGTCAGGCCGGGCGTGGTGGCTCATGCCTGTAATCCCAGCACTCGGGAGGCTGAGGCAGGAGGATCGGTGCAAGTTCGAGACCAGCCTGGGCTACAAAAGTGAGCTCAAGGCTGGCCTGAACTGCATAGCAAGACCCTGTCTCAAAAAGACAAAAAAAAAAAAAAAAAAAAGTCACTCATACAAAAGTTGAAGAGCTGGTGAGATAGCTCAGCAGATTAAGTGCTTGCTTAGGCAAGCACAGAGGCAAGGATTCGATCCCCAGTACCACCCCCACCATGGGCGTACTGAGCCAGAGATGGAGTCCAGCTGTGGTGGCGCAGGCCCGTAATCCCAGCACTAGAGAGGCTGAAAACAGGAGGATCACTACCAGCCCAAACTGTGTAGGGAGACCCTGCACACACACAAGAAAGAAAGCCAAAATCATGTTTTCAACTGTTTCATACACATTGATTTTCTACTTTCGAAACCATCACCAACAGAGCAAAAAGAAAATCTAAGAATTGGGAAAAAATTATAGTGGGTTGTTCTTCAGACAAAGGAATCACATCTAGAACATATAAAGAGCTTTTTACGGAAATCAAGCCTCCAAATTTCAAAGACCCAATCCAAAAATGAGCATCTGAGATGAATATACACTTCACAAATGAACAGATACAAATGGCAAATAAGCATATGAAAACAAGTCGAACACCGTTGATCATTAAAGAGAATGCTAAGATACCATCATATGCCACAAAGGATATCTATCATCAAGAAGTCAACCAATAAGAAATGCTGAAGGGGCCGTGGGGATAAAAGACCCCTCCTCCGCTTCTGGTGGCAGTGCAGGTTGGTACAACCACTGTGGAAATCGATAGGGACGTTGCTCACAAAGCCAGGATCGGCGGTCTCATTCAAGCCAGCTACTTCCTTCTGGGGTATTTTTCCAAAAGAACCAGAATCACCACACCACAGTGATACATGTGCACCGCATTGATAGCAGCACAATCTTTCATCGCTAAGTCTTAGAAACAACCCAAATGCCCACCAACTAAGGAACAGATAAAAAAGATGTTGCTTACAAAATGGAGTATCATTCAGCTCTAGAAAAAAAGATAGAACTGAGGTTTTGTAGATAAGTGGCTGCAACTAGGGACTATACTGTAGTGAGATAAATGACATCTAGAGGCGCAAACACCGAGTTATCTCGCTAGTGAGAACCTGAAAGAGTAATTAAAACCTGAAGGGTACAACAGATGCTGCGAAAGGAAAGACTTTGTTCACTGGGGAGGAAAACCTGGGATGCGGAAGAGGACTAGAGGACGAAGGGGTTAAGATATGTGTATGTGTGTGCGCGGAATAGCGTGGGTAACTGTCCTGCTGATCTCTGCTGGTCTTTCGAACGGAGCAGTTAACGCTTAATTTTTTTGTTTTCTTTTTATGCTTACCATTTTTTTGTTTAGAGTTTCTTATAACATTTTTGCTCTCATTTTGCTTTGCTTTTTTCTTTAAGCCAGTTTTGCATGTTTATATCTGGTAACCCGAACAAGTAATTTGAGGATAACACCATGCAATATGGCAACCGGGCCATTTTTGAATTCCTGTTACTTTGATGAGATTTTGCATCACTTCTAATACTGTTTTTTTTTTTTTTTTTTTTCTGTCACTATTATGTATTCTTTAAAATTTGTATTTAAAAAATCAAATGTCTATGGTTTTAATAGATACATATTTTATTTAGGGTTTTTGTTTTGTTTTGTTTTTTTGTTTTTTTTTACTGTCCCTCAGTGATCATTTGGAAATGATCTTCAGAATTTAGCTGATGAAAGCTCTGAATGCGAATGACTGAGGTCCTGCCTGCTGGGACTGAGCAGCTCTCGGTGCGCTTGGCCCCACCCTTTCTGAATTAGGGCCTCCCAGCTGCGCTACAACCACCGCCTGCCTTCCCAGCTTCCTTTGCTGCTACCACTGGTTACTGAGCACCTGCGGTCTTCCAGCGAGTAAGCAAACAAGGCCTGGGTCCCTGCGCTGTTCACAGTCTAGTTCAAATAGAGAAAATGAATACACTATCACGCTGATGCAATGTAAAACCCATTATTTCTTTCTTTATGAGCAGAATGTATTTATTGAGGGAAAGAAAGCTTCTGTCCAAGGGACAGAAGAGGGGCGGGACTGAGTGGAAGGTCCCCAAGGCACTTGGCTGCAACTTTATAATTTTTTGTTTTCGTTTTTTTTTTTTTTTTTTTTTTTTTTTTGGTGGTATCAGGGATTGAATTCAGGACCTTGTGCTTGCCAGGCAAACACTTATTCCACCGAGCTGTCTCCCCAGCCCTGAAACTATTATTTCTTAAGACCAACGTTTGGCAGCAAAGAAAGCCAGGAGCTATTTATCAAAAAACTGACGGGCGATAGGAAGCTGTTCATTAAACAAAAACAAAGACTGATATCAGCAAATTAAAAAATATGAGAGGGAGGCAACATTTTCTCAGCTGCACCAAAGGCCTGGGTTACTGAGAACAGGTAAATTTTACACATTAATAAGGATATTGCATTTTAATTGCTACTTATAAAAAATGTATCAAAGCAGTTTTCCATGGCCACAGATCTAAACAAAGTTGCAAGTGGCATATGTTCGATCGTTCATCAGACAGGCTTTATGCAGAGCCTGCATTACGCCAGGCTCAATTCAAGTGCCTGCAAATGCTGAAGCGGGCAAAACGAAGTCCTGTGCTTGACAGTGGGTTTGCCCCGGGCAGCTCCTCACGCGGAGCAGGCCTCGGAAGCTCCTTTACACAGAGGGGTGTGTGCACACCAGGGTCACCTACCAGAGGGACGCTGCTGTCATCGTGGCTTAGATTCTGGTGGCAGGAAGGTGAGTCATGAACCAACAAGTGTCACTATCATATAGAAGTATTTGGTGGAAAAATAAAACAAGCAAAGACAGGGAAGTTAGGAAAGCGACTTCAGACTAGGCGAAGGCAAACGATGTCCCTGCTCAGGGAACACCGTGCCGTTAGATCTGATTTGTTCTCTTGGCTTCATTGCGACTTCAGTTTTCCCCATGCACTGTGGGGGTGAGGGAGCAGGAGGAAACTGACATCACAGTGATAGCGCAAGCAGAGAAGAGCCGGCTTGGTCCAGCAACAGCAGGGCGTGGCCCTGCCGAGAAGCCAGTGGGACTGGCTACTGGACTGGAGACATAGAGTCAGGCAGAAGGAGGGGCCTCAAGTGACACCTTAACCCTTGTCCTAGGGACAGGAAGAAGGCAGCGCTGATTCCTGAGAGGGAGGATGGGATGGGCTCTCAGCTCTTCCTTGCCCGTGGAATTCTGGGGTGGGCTTGGGGAGGGATTAGACACCCAGGTGGAAATGGCAAAACAGCCAAGAGGTGCAAACCCAGAGTCCAGGCAGGACAGCGGGTCAGAGCAGTAGTGTAGCGGCTGTTGACAGAGAATTAATAAATGAATAGACAGAACTACCGGTGTCATACTCCCCAGCTCAGCCTTGCACGGTGACCACCAGGAGAGCTTTCATAGTAGGATGCACCCTGTTATGGTTTGTGTCGAGGTGCCCCCCAAAGCCTCATGCAATCATGGGGCTGGATGGCTTCTGGAATTTGTAATTGATTACTGTGGAAATAGGTGCTGCCTCTCCCCTGGGGCAGGTGATCTGCATGTGAGTGTAAGGCAGGAAGAGAAGTTAGCTGCTTGAGCAGCTGCTAGCTCTCTCCCAGGGCTCTTGCTCTCTGGCCATCGCCATGGAAGGTTGCCCTCTGCCATGTGCCAGTCTGCTTTGGAGCCAGCAGAATATGGACCGAAACCTCCAGTAACTATGAGCTAAAATAAACCTTTCCTTCCCTTTTTTTTTTTTTTTTTTTTTTTTTTTTTTTTTTTTTTTT
>PVJA010033140.1:0-23567 GCA_004027025.1 Myocastor coypus | reverse complement strand
TTTTTTTTTTCTGAGTGATCAAGGGCAAGTCAAAGCAAGACCTGTATAACAAAACATTCATTTTTTATATCTTCCAAGGTCAAATCCCCTCAAAATTAACTTTGGAACCATATACAGTACTTTGTAGAACTGTTGTTAGTGTCAGCCTTCGGGACGAGTCATGGCCATTGCTTGGCCAGTTTGCTTTCTGTGAAAGCCTGAGAGAATGTTTTTCTCTGGGTGACTCTCCTTAGACACACTATAGTTCATTTATCCCTTTCCTCTGAGGTCCCATAATCTCCTTGACGAGAAAATTTGAGATACCTCTGAGTTATATGATATTACAGCACAGGTTCTCTTATATACTGAGTCCTTATTGACCTTGAAGGGCTAGGGCCAAAATATTGGCTATCCTCATAACCCGTCTTTTTCTCCAATTTTTGGTCTGTTAACTTACATTCTCAACCCTCCAGCACAAAAGCTTTGTGATACTATTACTCTATAACATAGGTACTTGAGGTTATCATCACTGGCTTTCTGAGTATCAAATATCTTTCACTTAGCTTGGAACTGATATTTTCTGACCATCATTGATATTCTAATAACGTTCCATACAATGTGATATAAGCAGTTATACAATTTTTACACAGATATTTGGAAATACAAAATTGTAACCTGTCAAGACTATGGTATTTGTCCCAGTCTCTTATTTTCAAGTACTACTCTTGAGAGAGAGAATGACAGTAACTGAGTTTACACCAGGAGCAGGATACATCAAAAAGACAAGAGTGACATGCACTCCAAGCATAGTTTTAGTGTTACATAGTGCTATGATCAATATGATGAACCTTTCGAAGGTTCTTGAGACCAATATCTGATTCTTCCTGTGTACATAAGTGCATGGTTTTGCTCTTGATATGTTTTCTCCTTTATCTGCTTCCAGTCACTTCGTTGTTTAATCAATAACACGTTCAGCTGTGTTATGCCCGTAAGTTCTTATTTTATTCTTTAAAGATCTTATATTTAGGAGACTACGTGATATTTACACATGTAGGTCTGGTTTACTTCACTAATGAGTATATGTTTAATATACATCCATTTATATATGAAGTCTTCAAACTTGTCATTCTTTATAGATGAGTAATATTCCATTGTATAAAAATACCACATTTTTTTCAACCATTATTCAAATGATGGGCATTTTGGTTGTTTCCAAGATTTGGCTACTACATATTGGGCTGCTATAAACATAGGTGCACAGATATCGCTATGGTATGATGCTTTCAGTTCTTCTGGGAAAATTCCCAGTAGGGGGATGGCTGGATTGAACGGAATTTCCAATTCTAGTTTTGTAAGGATCCTCCACACTGCTTTCCATAATGGTTGCACCAATCTGCATTCCCACCAGCAGTGGAGAAGGGTTCCTTTTTCCCCACAGCCTCTCCAGCATTTGTTCCTGGTTGATTTCTTTATGATAGCCATTCCTTCTGGGGTGAGATGGCATCTAAGTGTTGTTTTGATTTGCATTTCATGAACAGCTAGCGATGTGGAGCATTTCTTCATGTATTTGTAGGCTTGCTGTATTTATTTCTCTGAGAAGTGAATGTTCATCTCAGATGCCCATTTCTGGACTGGATCTTTGAATTTTGGAACCCTAATGGTTTCTACTTCTTTGTAGATTCTAGATAGAAGACCTTTGTCTGAGTACTTGTTAGTTAAAATCTTTTCGAAATTTATAGGTCATCTTTTCACTCTGTTGGTGATTTCCTTGGACATGCAGAAACTTCTTAGATGGAGGAGGTCCCAATTGTTGACGCTTTCAACTGTTAAACGTGCAATTTGATTTCTGTCCATGAACTTTTTGCCTACTCCGATGTCTTCAAGATATCCTCCCACTTTCTCTTCCAGGGGATTTAATGTTTCACTTTTAATATTTAGATCTTTAATCTATTTTGACTTTATTTTCGTGCATGGTGATAGACTAGGGTCAAGTTTTAGTTTTTGGCATGTAGAGAGCCAATTTTTCCAGCACCATTTGTTAAAGAGGCTGTCTTTCTTCCAGTACACATGTTTGGCCCCTTTGTCAAAAATAAGGTGGCTGAGTGTGTTTGGATTTGCTTCTGCGTCCTCTAGTCTATTCCATTGATCTTCAGGTCTATTCTTTTGCCAATACCATGCTGATTTTATTACTGTACCTTTATAGTATAACTTTACGTCAGAAATTGTAATGCCTCCTGCCGTACCTTTATTGCTGAGAAGTGTCTTTGCAATGCTGGGTCTTTTTTTGTTCCAAATAAATTTTAGGAATTACTTCTCCAATTCTGTGAGGTATGTCAATGGTATTTGGATAGGAATTGCATTAAATCTGTACAAAAATTTAGGGGGTATGGCCATCTTCACAATGTTGGTCCTTCCTATCCAAGAGCAGGGAATGTCTTTCCATTTTCTAAGATCTTCTAAGATCTCTTTTTCAAGAGTACTATAGTTTTCATTAAAAGGTCTTTTACTTCCTTAGTTAAGTTGATTCCTAAGTATTTCATTTTCTTCAGTGCTATAAAAGGTACTGTTTCTCTAATTTCTTTCTCAGTGTGTTTGTTATCTGTGTAGAGGAATGCTATTGACTTTTGTGTGTTGCCTTTGTAACCTGCTATGCTACTGAATTTCTGTATTAATTCTAGTAGCTTTTTGGTGGAGTTCTTTGGGTCTTTTAAGTAGATTATCATATCATCTGCAAATAGTAATAGTTTTACTTCTTCTTTACTGATGCTTATTCATTTTATTTCTCTTTCTTGTCTAATGGCTGTAGCTAATGACTCCAAAACTATATTGAATAGAAGTGGCGATAGGGGGCATCCTTGTCTTGTACCAGATTGGAGAGTAAAAGACTTCAGTTTTTCCCCATTTAGGATTATGCTAGCTGTTGGATTGTTGTAGATGGCTTTTATCAGGTTGAGGTAGAGGCCCTCTATTCCAGTTTTCTGTAGGACTTTGAACATGAATGAGTGTTACACTTTGTCAAAGGCCTTTTCAGCATCAATTGAGATGATCATGTGATTTTGGGTCTTGGCTCTATTGATATAGTGTATTGCATTTATAGATTTGTGTATATTGAACCATCCTTACATCGCTGGAATGGATCCTACCTGGTCGTGGTGTATAATCTTCTTGATGATTTGTTGTATCCTAATGGCTTGGATTTTATTGAGAATTTTTGCATCTATGTTCATGAGAGAAATTGGTGTGTAGTTTTCATTTTTAGGTACATCTCTTTCTAGTTTTGGTATCACTGTAATACTTGCCTCTAGGAATGATTTTGGAAGGATTGCTTATTTTTCAATTTCACTGAAGAGTTTGAGGAGTATTGGGGTTATGTCTTCTTTAAATTTCTTGTAGAATTCAGAGGTGAATCCATCTGGTCCCAGACTTTTCTTTATCGGTAGGCTTTTAATTATATTTTGTATTGCATTGGCTGTTATTGGGTTATTAGAATTTCAAATATATTCTTGATTCAGTTATGGTAATTTGTACTTTTCTAGGAATCTGTGCATTTCATCTGTGACTTCAATTCTGTGAGAGTAAAGATTTTCAAATTAACTATTTATGATCCTCTGTATCTCTGCTGGATTTGTAGTAATTTCACCCTTTTCATTCCTTATTGCTTGAATTTGAGTCCTTTCTTTCCTCTTTTTGATGAGTTTAGCTAGGGGCTTATCAGTCTTATTAAATCTTTTAAAGAACTCCAGCTTTTGAATTCATTGATTCTTTGTAATGTTTTCATTGTCTCAACTGAATAGATTTCTGCTCTAATCTTCATAATTTCCTCTTACTTTTGGGCTTTGGATTTCATTTGTTCTTCCATTTTTAGTCTAAGTGCTGCATAAGATTGTTTATTTGTTCCCATTCTATTTTCTTAATGTGTGAGTTCAGAGCTATGAATTTCCCTCTGAGAACTGCTTTCATTGCATCCCACAAATTCCGGTAGGTTGTGTTTGAATTTTCATGAAATTTTAGATACTGTTTTATTTCTTCTTTAATTTGATCTGTGACCCATTGGTTCTTGAGAAGAGTGCTGTTTAGTTTCCATGTAGTCCTGGAATTCCTATGGTCTCTTTCATCATTTATTTCCAATTTGATTGCACTGTGTTCAGATAATACGCATGGGATAATTTCTCTTTTCTTGCATATACTTAAGCATGACCTATGCATTAATATGTGATCTATCTTAGAAGATGTTCCATATGCAGCTGAGAAGAATGTGTATTTTGAAGTGGTTGGGTGGAACACTCTATGTATGTCCATTAATTCCAGTTATTCCAAGTTCTGATTCAGTTCTGCCACTTCTTTACTGATTTTTTGTCTGCTTGACCTATCTTTTTAGGATAAGGGAGTGTTGAGGTCTCCTGTTAAGATTGTGGTATTGGATATGAGATTTTTCATGTCCATTAAAGTTTGTGTTATATACCTTGCTGCTCCCATGTTGGGTGCATACATATTTATGAGTGTTACCTCCTCGTCATGAATTCTTCCCCTAACCAGTATTTAGTGGCCTTCTTTATTTCCTTTGATCAATCTTGGTTTCAAGTTTAGACTGTCTGCAAAGAGGATTGCTACCCCTGCTTTTTTTTTTTGAGGTGCTGGAGCATGTAGTATTGTTTTCCAACCTTTAACTTTAAGCATATGAGTTTCTTTACGGGTTAAATGTGTTTCTTGTATGCAGCATATTGTTGGGCTCTGTTTCCTTATCCACTGTGCAAGTCTACTTCTTTTAATTGGAGAATTGAGTCCATTTACTTTCATGGTTATAATTGAAATGTATTGACTCATGGTTGACATGACTCTTATTCGCTACTGTTTACCACTTTTTCCTCCTATGTTTAGTTGGTTACTCTATTTCGTGGGATCTTTGTCTTCTCATTTTTTGAATTCAGGTCATTTTGATTCCTCTCTAAAATATTTGTTAGAATATTGTGTAGCGTTGGCTTTGATGTTATGAAATTCTTTAGTTGTTCCTTGTCATGGAAATATTTCACTTCTCCCTCATACTTGAAGGAGAGTTTTGCTGGGTATAGTAGTCTGGGCTGAAATTTGTTTTCATAAAGGACTTGAAGCACTCTGCTCCATGCTCTTCTTGAGTTCATGGTTTGTGAAGAGTAATCCGCTATTATTCTGATGGGTTTTCCTTTAAATGTGATCTGTTTCTTTTCTCTAGCAGCTTTTAGTATATTATTCTTCAGCTGAATTTCTGGTATCTTAACTATTATATGTCTTGGCATGTTTTTAGTTGGGTTGATGTTATTAGATGTTCTGTATGCTTCAGTTATCTGAATGTCCAATTGTTTTCTCATATTTGGGAAATTTTCTATTACTTCTCCCCATATTCTTTTTTTCTTAAGAATTTTTAAATTTCATTTATTTTTTTCTTGTTTCCAAACTTTTGTTTGTTTGTTTATTTTTATGGCTGGCTCAGCCTGCCCTTAGGGCAGGGCTGGTGCAGCATGTGGTGCTGAGGATCGACCTGCAGTCCTTGCAGTCGCCCAAGCTTTCTTAAGCAGGCACTTTAAACCACTGAGCCATCCTGCCAGGCCCATATTCTTTTTATATCATTTGTATTGACTCCTTCTTTCTCATTAATTCCTATTAATTTCATGATGCTCACTTTTGCATCATCTTGCAGATGTTGAATTATTTTTTCTTGCATTCTGGTTGTTTTTAAATGACCCTTTCTTACTCTTTCACTAGCTGCAATTTTGTCTTCAAGATTTGAGACTCTATCTTCATTTTCATTCATATGGCTCCGCCAACTTGTGATCGAGATTTTATTTTCTTGTATATCTCTTTGAAACTGTTTCATACGATCTATTTCTTTTCTATATTGCTCTGTCAGGGACTCCATCATTTTTCTATTCTCCTCTAATTTTTTATCGATGTCTTCTTTAGTAGTATTGAAGTCTCTCATTATAGTTATCCTTTGTCTCTCTAATTCAGAGGTTATTTCTGTTTTATTCTCCTCTCTATCTTTCTCTAGTTGTTCCCTTACTTGGGATGCTGTTGAGGGCCTCAGCATGAGCCTCTCCCAAATGGCGCCGGCTTCCTGCTTCCGGGTTGTCCTGCGGCGGAAAGCAATTTAGCTGTAATCTGTTTTTGCCTGGCAACCGATGTAGTAACCAATCAGATTTGACTGTGCGAGCGATGGTGATTGGTGGGCGAAGTGCTATATATGAGGGAAGCGCGGGCTGGAGGGTGAGAAGAGGTAGAGATGTAAAGGGTTGAGGATCTTGTTAGATCCTGGCTGCTGTACTGAATAAAAGTCTACAAGCTTAAGTCCGGCGTTCAAGCCTTTGTGTTGCGGCGCCGGACAGGATGCTATTGATTTAGACATGTCTTTGTTAACTTTAGATATTATTTCTGCTCTGATTTCCTCTATACATTTCTCCAGTCGTTTTTCCACTTCATTTATTTCTTTTTTTCCTTCAGATGCTATCTCTGATCTCAGTTGCTGTATTAGTTTCTGCACTTGTCTGTCTGCCTCAGATACTACCAATTCAGAGGTTTCATCTGCATAATTCCCATTTTCTTCCATGGTACTGTCTCCTGTATTTGATTTGGGTGGGCTTAGGCCCTGAGATTGCATCCTACTCCTTGTTGTCATCATTTTGTATGGAAGCGATCTCTGCACTTTGGTAACATTATGCTGTAAGTGTCTATGGGCGTTTGGTTTGGAACCCCCAAGTTGGTTCTCCTACAGAAGTTCCCGGCTTCACGTCAGAGCTCAGGCTGCTGGCTGCTGTGAAGCCCTGTGGGTCTGGTCTGTACGTGGAGGTGGAGCTCTGGAATTGAGGAGTCCTGGTAGGCACGTGGACCAGATGGGATGCCAGACGAGATGTATGATAGGTTCGGTAGTGGAGCTTGGGCCGAAGGGGTTCAAAAAAAAAAAAAAGGTTAAGAGGAAGGGGAAGGCGAGGCAAGGCTCCTGAACCAAGCTCGGGACCAGGACAGGAAGTGAGGTGTCAGACTGGAAAAGAGGGGCAGGGTGGCCCGGGTTACTTGCCCAGCGGGTGCGCCGGCCAGGTGGGCCTGGGAACGGGACAGGAAGTGAGTCGTGGGACAGCAAAAGAGGGGCAAAGTGGCTGAGGGTTCTTACCAGGGGGACGTGTGGGCCTGCCTGCCTCGGGAGCGGGACAGGAAGTGAGGCGTGGGACCGCAAAAGAGAGGCAGAGGGTTCGAGGGTCCTTACCCGGTGGACACCCGGGCCCCGCGGGCTCAGGACCGGGACAGGAAGTGAGGCTTGGCACCGCAAAAGAGAGGCAGAGGGGCCGATGTTCCTTACCCAGCGGGCGCGCTGGCCTGGCGGACTCAGGACTGGGACCTAGAGCTCCTTCTTTCTTTTCTCCTCTTTTTTTTTTTTTTTTTTTTTTTTTTTAAACATTTCAGTCAGAAGTGCTTTGATTATCAAGAGTGGGACATGCCCACTGTTCTAGAAATACATTTTGCACTTGAACACTGAAAATTTATTTATTTATTTTTTAATTTATTTTTTCTTTTTTGGCAGGGCTAGTGTTCGAACTCATGATCGTGTACTTGCCCGGCAGACACTTGTGCCACAGAGCTATCTCCCCATCCCTCATAAGAGCTCTTTCAATGTAATTGATACCTGTTTAGAATGTCAGTCCCTGATGCCCATCCCTAGGGAAGTATGTAGCTGTATTTGTTTCCTCTTTTTTCTTATGGTATAGCCCTTAGAGGAGTGTTTGTCTCTTCCAAGTTGCAAAGTCACTTGTGTCTTCCATATTGTTGCCTTTAGTGCCTCCCTGTCTGACTGCTTACAATATTTCTATCTAATTCAGCTGCCTACAGTAATGTCAGTGTTATCTCACTAGGTGTAACTAGGAAAATCTGACAAACTGTACTTACATTACTTAAAATCATTGATGGTAAAATAAAGTGTAATCTGGTTTTCATAAGTTAACAAGACCTAAAGACATTTACACCTGAAGCTTGAAAGGAACAACAGTAAAATTTCAGACTCCATGAATAAAGGAGTCTAAAAGCCAGTGCGTTGCAATTGCCATGCCTTAAGAATTTTATGAATTTACCAGTTAACTCAAATGCTCATGCTTTGTTTATACATGCTCTAATTTCTCAGAAAAGTTGTTCTTTCCCTAAAAGCTGCCAAAACCCAGGAAGTCATGAAGGTAAAAACTATAGCAAATATCTTAGATTATTTTTAGATTTCTTTTACTGGGATCCACCAGATCTTGTCCAAAAAACAAACAAATAACCAAAAAACAGCAGCTTATATGATATCATTGTGGGCAGCTGAATTAGATAGAAATATTATAGGCGGTCAGATAGGACCAGACCCTCAAGGAGACAAGTTGAAAGACAAGGTGACTTTGTAGCTTAACAAGAAGCAGACAACCCTGCTGCAGGCCACAAGTCAAAACAAAAGAAAAAAAAAAAAAATGTAGCCGCGTACTTACTTCCGAAGGAATACACATCAGGGTTTATATTCTAAATCGGTATCAATCACCTTGACAGAGCCCAAATGAGTCACTAACCCAACCCCCAACAGGAAGAGATGCTGTTCCATATTCAAGCCCACTTGCTATGTGACTCACTTCCCCATTGGGTATTAGTTTTAATCAATTTTGCCTGATCAATTGTGCTTATAACCTCATTGGTTGACAATAGTTTTGTCCCCCCTCAGGCCCACCTAAGTGAGATTCCGTGGTTTTCACTTTAGACCTGCCTCACTGCATGGTTTTACTCTATTAAAGCCCCTGGAAGAGACAGCTTCCTGGGGGCCACCCACTCAGGACCCCAATCTTGTCCCTCTCTCAGACAGGAGCTTTCCCCTAATAAATACATTCTGCTCATTACCTCTGTTTGTCCCTAAAATTCACTCTTTGGCTTTAAAGAACATGAATTCATCCAAATATATTTCAGGTCCTGAGTTTCAGTTTTTCCTATTTCATTTGGAGGTTCCCTATATCATTTGGAGGTCATCCACCCAAGATCAGTTTTTATACTGTACCAATATTATTAAGGCCTTAACTATGCTGTTTAGTGTGCCCCGGATATCCATTTAAGTTGCAGAAGTTAGAAGAATTTGCAGGAATAAATTTGTTTCCATTCCTAGAAATTACTCAAAAAATTGTTTCATAATACAAGATACAAAAATGAAAATATATAGAGAAAAGTGATGCTAGCAGCTTATAGGAAGGAAAGCCATTCAGAAATCATGAAAGTCTCAGTTACTCTTGTCTGCAGGGGTTAAGTGCCTGGATTGATGAACACTCTGACCTTGATTCCAAGGAACAAATTGTCCATACTGTTGCCATTTTGAAACCCGGTGTCATCGCTGCCACTATTCTGAAACATCAGGCTGTACAGATCTCTCCTCAAGTCAAAGTTCCTGACTTTTGCAGCTCTGAGGCTGCAAAAGGTGGAGACCTGCCACCTCCTGTGATGCCCTCATGCTTTCTCTGGTTCCATTCTCTGGTTCCTCTTGGTCATGGAGATCCTCTCAGCTCTATCTTTGCACTCCACAACTTTCCTGATGCTTCCTTTCTGGCCATGCTCACAACATTTGAAATCATCTTTGGCTCTTTGCTCTTGATTTTCAACATAAATCTGGCTAATAGTCTCCAATAACAGCCATGCCGCTGCTGCAATATTTGGTGGCTTTGAAATATCTTTTGAAAAATTAATCAATCCACCATGCTTAAACTCAGTCTCAGGCAAAGTCTCTGGGCATGGGCAAAATTCGGTCTTTTGTGTAGAGATAAAAAACTAGCATCTTAAGAAGTGCAGAGCAATAAACAAAGCCCAGGGCCAGTTGTAATCTGTTACTTAGGGATTCCAGAAAGGTGAGACTTAGGGAGGCAGATACCAGCTTATGCTGATGTCTCTTTGATTGTTGTCTCCTCTCTTGCTTGGGATGTTAGTGGTTATCTCCGCCCCTCCTTGTAATCTTTTTTTTAACATTTGTATAAGCCTAGCATTAGACAAATAATGCAGGTCAACAGAGATTGTAGTCTTTCTTAACTAAAGTAATTATGCATGTGAGCACATTCCTGAGCCTGTCTTTGAGTACTCAATAAAAGTAAGACGCCTTGGTGGGTCTGGGCTCACATAGAGAGAGACAGATCTCAGTGGGACCTGTGAGCTGAATTCATCAGGTTTTCTCATTGTTTCTTTCAGCACCGACACATAATGACATACAACATTTTGGCCTAGCATGAATCATCTGGAGTCCAAGAACCAACACAGTTCTTCCCAGCAGAAAGCTTCTTCACATGAAGGCTTGCTATCAGCCTTCTGGTCTTCTGAGCTCTGATCAGAGTCTCCCCTACAGAACAGCTGAAACTGTTCTAGCTCTTCACAAGTAGATGACCTCCTCAAACATTTCCTATCTCTTCCCATAAGCTATTCCCAAAAACTTGTAATCCACTTGGTCAGGTTTAGCCACAGGAGTCACCCCATTTCTTTTGTACCAAATTCTGTCTCAGTTACTCTTCTCCCATTACTGGGACAAATATCTGACACGCAAAATGAAGGAAGGAAAGGTTTATTTATCTATCTCACAATTAGTGGATGTTTCAGTCCACAGTCAGCTGGATCCAAGGCAGAGTGGCACAGGCCAGAGAGCATCCTTTCATGGCAGTGAAGAACAAGAAGAGCCAAAAAAGAAGCAGCAACAACAATGACAACAAATAGAGTCTATGTCTCTGTCTCACTTAGGTTACATTCAGGCCATACCCCCCCAGGTTGGGTGTAGTACTCACATCCATAATCCTAGCAATACCAAGACCTCTAATCCCAGTGGATCACCCATAATCCCAGTGAATCATGAGTTAATCTCAAACTCTAGAAATCCCTGCCCCATTACTTCGTGAGGCTTTGAGGGGACAAATAGACACAAACCATAACAATGGAAAAAGTCATGCTTCCCTGTATACAGAGAGAAGAGATATTTCATGCAAAAATGTCCAAATCTGCTAGAGATAGAAAGAAGAGTATGTTATGGAATGAGAGAAAGTTTCACACTGATGAGGTCTTGGGTCTCTGACACAGGGAATCCATATCAGCTGCTAATGTAGGGAAAAAGCCTGTTGGACTTTAGATAGATGCCAGTGCACATTTGTCAATAGTTTCCCAGCTGGTGGGGAGTGCTCAGCATTGTCCAAAGTCTTGGGCAGAAGATAGTCCCCTATGTCTGACAATTCATATGCCCTAGTATTAATACAGTTAATGATACATACAAGGCCAATTTATTTGAGACAATAACCAATGTCCATGGAAAGTATTCTCTAGGACAAGGCTCCCCCAACAAAAGTTGTAGATATTAAAATACTAAAAATATATTAACCATAGATAAAGGCTTTTTCCCCAAAATACTTATTATATAAGATTTCTGCTAACTGACCCACAAAGAGTTCGGACTCGTCTTTTTATAATTACAAACTTTAAAAAAGATCATTACATTTATGGCCTTTCTGCTAATGTCTCAATAGCTGTTCAAAATATTAGGCATCAAATCAATGGTATGTGAGTTGCTGAAGTTTCTGGATACCATCTTTATCATCTTTATGTAAAGCCATTACTGGCTTCTCTTGATAAAAATTCTTAACTGTATTTATAATTATCCTCTTAATGTTATTATTTGGCCCAGGTATACGTAATTGTTTCTCTAGCTTTGTCTCCTCCAGAGTCAAAGTTGTATGTCTACCCAAGAGGAAAATTCCTTGTGTCTATTGAGGGAGGTCTTTAGACAGAACCGCTGGAGAGTATTTGTAACTGCCAGACAACAGGTAGGACCCCTTTTAGCCTGAAGAAGTCATTGTTTCCTGATGGCATTTTGTGCTACTTCTTCTGAAGAGCAGTCAAACAAGACTAGGCCCTCAAGGAGACAATATAGAAGAGAAGATGGCTTTCATACTTTGGGAAAGACAGACACCCCAGCTGTGTGCCAGATATCAGTGCAAAGGAATAAAGAAAGACAGCAACATACTTCCCTAGGGATGGGCTTCAGGAATTCATATTCTAAATAGGTATTAATCACCTTGATGCCAGAAAGAGTCCCTAAAGAAGCCTCTACAGGAAAAGCCCCTGTTCTGTATTCATGCCCACTTATTATATCACTTACTTCTCCATTTGGTCATGGATTTAATCTTTTTTTCTTGAGCAATAGTGCCTGTATTCTTATTGGTTGACCATCGTTTTGTCCCAATTAGTGAAATCCCTATGCATTCCCTTGCTTCCTACCTTAGACCTGCTTCACCTCATGATTTCATTATGTAAAAATCCTAGAAAAGGCAGCTTCCCAGGCAACTCATTTCAGTCCTTCTCTCAGACATCAGCTTTCTTGTCCCCTCCTCTTAAAAAAAATTGTTACAATTTAAAATACATCACCATTAATCTCTTTCAAAATACAATATCTGACTTTGGACACATATACATTTGCGTTTTTGCTTCATTCTGAAACAGTTCTTGAGCTCTCTATTATTCTTTCATTACCCTCTTGTGGCTATCTCAAAGTCCTAAATATATTCAAAACATGGGCATTTATGGTCATTTTGAGTTTGGGGAAGAGTCAGAAGATGCATGGTGCTAGATACAGTGAATAAGATGAATAAAGACAGACTATAATATTTTTTATAAACTTACCTTTCCTTTCAATGGCACTCAGTAGCAATATGTATATATACTTTGCTATAGATAGATAGATAGATAGATAGATAGATAGATAGATAGATTTTATTTTTATTTTTTTTTAACCATGCCTGGTAATGACACATAAAAAGACTTCCAGAACTTCAGATTGTGGTACGAATGATGGAACAAATGTATTCAAAGCAAGGGAGAATAATGTGAGGAGGATTAATGGTATAGGATCTTCCACTGTAGTGCATTTAAAAAAATTAAAACACACTGTATGAGGTGCCCTTGTTACCACTAGCACGGCACACAGTAAAGAACACTTCATAGACATGTCAATAAATTTGCCAGATTGATAGTAAACATACAAATCATTATTTTAAGTTAGAAGAAATGAATAGTGACCCTCTAAAAGATACATATTTTTTTGTAAGAAGAATCTTTTACTTGAGGATTTGTTTTCCACCTATATTAATATAAACATTATACAACATAAACTTCTTAGAATCTCAGCTACTTGCTAATGTTAGCTTGGATTCTTTTTCATTATTTCTGTTAGAGGCATTTGTCAGCTTGATTCTAATGAGGTCCTATTCTTTCAGTTTTCCATGGAGAGAAAAAAAATCTCAGAATGACCCATGAGATTACTGAGAAGACATCTGACAAGTACAGTGCTATTCAAATTGCTTTCTAAAGGCTGTTTATAGTCTCATGGAGTGCAAACACTCCAACTGCCAACTGAAGCTTCAATCTAGACACCAGAGTTTTGGCCAAGGTTCAAGAGTAGTGAGATGATGACCTGATAAATGTATTTTCCTCAAGTCTTAGTTACTTTGCAGTTTTAGCACTTCTAAAGTCAAGTTTTCCTTCGGGTTATTCTACCTTCTTCTACTCTCACTTTCCCCTTTGGATAACTATTAGCTCAATTTTTTTCTGAAGATGTGCTTAGAATAAAACGATCCTGTGAGGTTTTGAAAAGGGAGAAAGATCACAAGAGAAAGTTATTTGTAGGACCAATGAGTTTGATATTTTAGAAATGAGAGATTTGCATCAGATCTAGAAAGAGTTGATAACTTTACACAAAAAGAAAACTCTATGATCAATCTAATAAAGAAATAATAGGGGCCCGGCAAGATAGCTCAGCGGTCTAAAGCGCCTGCTTAGGAAAGCTTAGGCGGCTTCAGGGACCGCGGTTCGATCCCCAGCACCACATGCTGCGCCAGCCCTGCCCTCAGGGCAGGCTGAGCCAGCCATAAAAATAAATAAACAAACAAACAAAAGTTCTGAAACAAGAAAAAAATTAAATAAAAATAAATAAAATTCTTTAAAAGAAGTAAAATAAAAAATAAAGAAATAATATTGAAATACAGAGAAAAAATAATATAACATGATTAATTTGGTTCCCTAAGTTAAGGTAAAAAAATACTTCACTTTTCACAAGAGTCACATTTTTTTCTATGGTTGACCCTTCTCTTTTGTTCTGAAGAGCTTTGTATTTCTTCCTGCTGGTCACTAATTTAGAGTATTGAGGATTTCTGCCCAGATGTGGTTCTCACAACTTGCAATGGTATCGTAGAACCTATTTTACCAGAAACAAATAAACAAAAAACCAAAACAACAACAACAAAACGTTAGTGAGTTTTCCCAAGCATTGGCTAGTTGCTACTTAGATAATTTTATGCATATGACTAAAAACAAAACATACGAAGGTAACATTCTTTTGTTTTTAAAGATGCATTTACAGAACACTCCAAGACTAATTTGGGTTCCTAATTTGTTAACCTACTAGGACTTCTCATATGGAGGACCACTTAAGCAGCTTTCTTTGAAAGAAGAGCAATTATCTCCATTTTGACTGAGCTTGACCCTATTTCCTCATATTGAAATGTACAGAGCTACGTAGGACTTCTCAATATCCTTTTAATCGGTCTTAAGCAGTGTGTATTGATCTAGCTGAGGTGCTGGTGCTAATTTTTGAAGATGGCATACATGTTTCCCTGATAACCCACACCTGATACTCTCCGATATGAGTCAGGTCAAAACAGGGTGAAGAGCCAATGCTCCATGTTGTCAGGTAGGATAGAGTCTGAGACAGAGGCTATGGCTTCCTGGGACTTGAAAGATTACTGTCTTAGTTACTTTTTACTCGTTGCTGGGACAAATACCTGACACCCAAAATGAAAAAAGGAAAGGTTTATTTAGCTCACAGTTACTGGAGGTTTAGTCTATATTCAGCTGACCCAAGGCTGAGTGACACGTGGCAGAGAACAGCAGTTCATGGCGACAAAGGCAACAGAATAACCAGAGGAGCAGAGAGCAACCAACCAATCAGGGCAGCAGAGCAACATCATGAGTCTGTCTCTGTCTCTTTAAATTACATCAGGCTCTCTGCCTTAGCCTATCTGCCTCAGAACACACCCATAATCCCAGAAGTACTCAGACCCATAATCCAATTAGTACTAAAGCACATAATCCCAGAGATCATGAGCCAAGTCTCAAACTCTAGAAGTCCCTGCCCCATGATTGCATGAGGCTTGGGGGGGGGGGGGACTAGACATAAACCATAACAATTACACATCAAAGCTGAAGCACCAGATTCCCAAAATATTAGATACTATCTCAATAGCATAATGTAAGTTACTTCCTTTGCATATCCTCTCTGATTATAGCAGAGGTAAATGCAGGCCTCCTACCTAACCCAGCTCACAGAGCTCATTTTCTTCCCACAATTCCCTTTCTTAAGCCACTTCCCCTTCTCTACTGAATAAAACCTGGGTGCATCCCTGGGTCACGCTCTTGGTTCCGGAAAGCCATCTTCATGGCTGGACTTAGGGCTCTCCAAAATAATATAATATAATATAATATAATATAATATAATATAATATAATATAAATAGTTAATATAAATGTATTAGTGTCTTTGTTATTACCGTGGGTTTTGCTGGGAGTGGTAGATTGGAATTAACTTGGTAGAATTCCAATAACATGTTTTTAGGATTGTAAGTTTAGACTTCTTGGGTCAAGATGAGAACCAAGAAGGGACTCTGACATGCTCAGTGCATGGCAACTATTTATTGAGACTTTTGTTTCAAATTTATTTCTTTTTGGAACTGTACAACATATCCAGATATAACCCCAGAAACATAACCAGGAAATAGTCTTTTAATCTTGTTATCTTAATGTTATTTTGTGTTGGTTATTGGTTATAAATAAATAAACCCTTATTTCAAAATACGGTATACTTAATTAAAATTGTAAAAAACTAGAACATTTAACTTTTTTTTTTTTTTTTGTCTTTTTGAGACAGGGTCTCGCTATGCAGTTCAGGCTGGCCTTGAGCTCACTTTTGTAGCCCAGGCTGGTCTCGAACTTGCACCAATCCTCCTGCCTCAGCCTCCCGAGTGCTGGGATTACAGGTGTGAGCCACCACGCCCGGCTACATTTAACATTTTGGAAAATAGAATCATCTAAACTTCTCCCACCACAATTGCTCTCAAGTAGTAAGGCTATTAGATTTTTGTCCTTCAGAGTTTCGATTGAAGAAACGAACAAAGACAACATATATTTCTTTTGAAAATATATGGTATAATTTTGACATATGTGGGTACTATGACTTGGGAGGAACTACACACCAATTTCTTGTGTCTTTCTTCTTAGCCCTACTCTCAAAATTGGATTTCCAAGAATTTCACTAAATACAGTAAAAACTCCTTTTATACAATAACTGTCAAGAATATTACCAGGATCTCTGGAAGATGATCTACACAGACTTTCAGAGCAGTATGCAATTTGTAACTTGGAGGAAAAGATTCAAATATCATCCAGATGCCTAAAAATTCTAAATAGATTTATGAGATAAATTTAAGTATGATCCATTTGAATTTAAATTTAATGCAATGGGGCTGGGGAGATAGCTCCGTGGCACAAGTGCCTGCCTGGCAAGTGCAAGGTCGTGAGTTTGAACCTCAGTCCCACCAAAAAAAAAAAAAAAAATTTAATGCAAATAAATTAAATTTAATTTAATCTATATAAATTTTACGATTGTTTTTTATATTTTTGTGAAAATGGTGTTGGTATTTTGATTAGAACTGCATTAAATCCACATATCAGCCTTGGTAATAAGGTCATTTTGACAATATTGGTTCTGCCTGTCAAGAATGGGAGATGCCTTCCCTTTTCTTCTTTTTTTTTTTTTTAAACAGTGTCTCACTTTGTAAGTTAGGCTGAACTTGAGCTAACTTTCTGTAGCCCAGTCTGGTTTCACACAAGCACCCATACTCCTGTCTCAGGTTCCCAAGGTTTCTTTTTTCTGGATTCTACGATTCTACAGCTTTTGTTAGAGAGGTCTGTCTTTTTTTTTTTTTTTTTTTTTTTTTTTTTTTTTTTTTTTTTTTTTTTTTTTTTTTTTTTTTTTTTTTTTTTTTTTTTTTTTTTTTTTTGATTCAATGTATTCTTAAATGTCTACTTAAAAAAAAAAAAAGCTACTCAGAATAGCTATTGAGAAAACTATATCTGACCAATATTTCCAAGGACTTAGTCCCTTGTGTTTAAAACAAACAAGTGATTTCTTACCTCAGACTCCTATTGGCAAGCCAGGCTCTCAGCCTTGCATCTGCCTGTAGCTTCTGTCATTAAATGCCTTGGGAATATAGAAAAATAAAAAAGTAAGTATATGACATAAGTGTATAGATGTATGTTTTGAACTCAAAACTAATTATGTTTGGTTCTTTACCTTGTGAAATGAAGATGTCTCCAGGGAAAGATGGCAGGGATATAAAGATGTAAAAGTAAATCCAAATTGAGATGTAGAAAATAAAAAGAATATTTAATGAGGAAAACATTGGCAATTTAAAGGATATGGCAATTTTTGTATATTACATAAGATAAAACTATTATTCATATTTTTATTTTGTTAGAATCTATGACACAATTTTAATAGCTCTCTCTCTCTCTCTCTATCTATCTATATATATATGTATATATATATATATATATATATATCTTCTGCTGAACCCTGTTAATGAGCATTAATTAAAAGAGTTTAGTGTTGAAGTAAATGTGATGAATGCTAGTTTAATAAAGGTAAAGAGTTCTGCTTTTTCTATCAGCTACCTTACAGCCTTTGTTTTCTTTATGTATATGGTGAATCTCCAAGACGAATAAGTACATTTTTTGTTTGTTTGTTTTTTGGTAGTACCAGGGATTAAATTTAGGACCTTGCATTTGCCAGGCAAACACTTATTCCACGGAGCTATCTCCCCAGCCCACAATGTGTAAGTATGTAAAGCGATTCCCCAACTTATTTTCAGCCAGTCTTTGAATTTATTTCTAGAGAAATTTACAGGGTTGTTATTGTATGGAATATAGTTTTGGAAGTGTAGTTAGATACATTTATTCAGCATGTTGCAGGATTATTTCTTCTTTTTCATTTTTAGGATAATGAAAAGTAATAAAATTATAAATATGCTACAGAATTTCAAAGCAAGATGATAGGAAATTCACAATAGTTGTTATACTTCATATTGTTCCTTTTTTTGTATTTTAGGGAAGATTTTTTTTTGTCTTTTTTGTTTTTTTTTGAGACAGAGTCCTGCTATGCAGTTGAGGCTGGCCTTGAGCTCACTTTTGTAGCCCAGGCTGGTCTCAAACTTGAACCTGCCTCAGCCTCCCAAGTGCTGGGATTACAGGTGTGAACCACCACGCCCAGCTTGTATTTTAGGGAAGATTCTACAGGGTGTTCAGGGTCTCACTACTAAATTAGATGCTAGAGATCCACCTCTTTACAGCTTCCTTAAAGCTGGGATTAAAGGTACATGCCACCATGCCCAGGCCCAATTGCCATCCCAGCATGACCCTGGAGTGGGCTCAGCACAGCTGGCCTGGGGATGAAACCCCCACCCCTACACTTGCTTACAGCAGCTTTAATCTGCTGAACTGTTTGGCTGAGCCTGTTTCTTTCTTTCTTCTTCTTCTTTTTTTTTTTTTTTTAACATGGAATTATATGTGTATTTTGCCTTTTTATTTGCACCTTAATGTTCTGAATTCCTCACACAGAATGACCCAAAAAATTCTGCTATCAGTTTATAAATTATGATTATAAATCTTAAAAATATATGATTATATGTTATAATATTAAATGTCATCAAAATTCAGAACAAGACATAAAACAAAAGAAAAAGAAAAAAAGAAGAGATAAGAAAGTGAGGTCAGATAGTACAAATCTACCTAGCTGAAAATATACAGGTCTACTTGTGTGAAAGATGCTTCTAGATCCAAGAGCAGCCCCTAAATCAAGAAACTCTCTAAAACATGTGTTTATGAGACTTGTTGGGTCTCACTGACCTATCTGGTTCTGAAGATCTTTAATCTGACAGGACAAATACATTTCATTTTCAAACTTTTCATGAGCCAACTGTTGGCCATTTAGCTATTTATCATGTCTACCTGGAAAAAGTCAGAAACAAAAATATTTTAAATTGATTGCAATTTGAAGACTAGTAAGGCTTATGTTTCCCACGGGCTGTATTTTAGACAAAAGCTTTGTTTACCTTTTGTGCCATCTGCTTCTTGGTTTAGAGATGGGGTGATATCTATGCCTGGTGTGAAAGCTTGCTGGTTATCCCTCTGTGACACTTCTATTTGGTATTCAAAATTCCAGAGTAAACAGGAAAGAGTAGAGGATAGAGTCAAGGTCTGCTTGGGTTATATTTGAGCAAGGAATAAAAATCCAGGTTATTGTGAATTAACTATTAAGTTCCCAGAAGACAACCTATTTGTTTTTTCTTTTTTTCTCTGTCAGGATTGGTTACATTTATATTTGTATTTGTTAGTTTTTTCAGTGGCATGGCAGAGAAGCAGAAGTGAAAGATAAGGATGGAAAAGATCATTGAGCCGGACAAGAAGAGGATCAGAGGATTGATACCAGGGAAGCAGGAGGATCCTCTCACTTGAGACTGGGAGGATGAGACTTTATGGTCTTGTTCTAGGGGCAGAATTTGAGGGGTAGGTTCAGTGACACACAAGGAGGAGCTGAATGGAGGCTCCATTATGCGCATAATAAAGGCAAAAGGAAGTTGTATCCAGGGTTAAAATGGAGAAAGAGAACAAAGTGGTCATTGGGAAGATAAGCTATTGTTTTGGGATTCAGCCATGTTGGATCAGGGCCATGATAATTTAGCAGTAGGTACCCAGGCCAGAATCTGCGAGTATTCATATTTTTTTCATATATATGGCTGAATTTGTAAACTGATTCTGAGAGCTTTCTTTGGTCCTATGAATTGAATAAATAAAAATGTTGTGTGCCAAATAATAGTTCATTCTTGGGAGAAATTCACAAGTTAAATTATTCTTCAGTTTAATGGAGATCCAATTCTCATTAATGATAAGTAACAACATTCTTGTTTTCAGTATTTACTTTTTTTCACTACTTGTCCATTTTACAAAGTGATTACATTCCTTGCATGGAGTTGGCACTGCTTATAACACTTCTTAATTATTTTCATCCTTTACCCCTTGCTTACTTTTCTCTCCCTCCACTTCTTGATCCCTTTTCCATTTGAAAAATACATATTTCCCTATCCCTTATTATCTATCTTTGATATTTTTCTGTATTTATATCTTGAATTTCTCATATAAAAGAAATTATGAGTCTCAGCATGCCTTGCGAGCAGGGCCAGCATGACATGCCAAGGATCGAGCCCTGGTCCCTGCATGTGCCTAATCAGGTGCTTTAGTCTGCTGAGCTATCTGGCCTGCTCTCCAAGATTTCTAATAATTTAAACATGTGAAACTTAAAAAAAAAAAAAGACCATAAAAATAATGAAACTTTCTAGAAGCATTTCTACAGTATGAAGTATTAGAAGGACTCTACCAAGTCACTTTTCTTTACAAATGATCATTTTGGGTTAGAAACAGCTGTTTTTCTTCATTTTTAAGGGCTTAGAATACAAATCAAATATATTTAACTTTCTGTCTTTTTTTGCTAATAGAAACTATTGTGAAATAAACATATTTCATTAATCGGATCAATGAGCAATATTTTCACATTAAAAATCCAGTACCAGGGCCCAGCGGGATGGCTCAGTGGTCTAAAGCACTTGCTTGGGAAAGCTTGAGCGGCTTCAGGGACCCCCGGCACCACATGCTGTGCCAGCCCTGCACTCGGGGCAGGCTGAGGGAGCCATAAAAATGAGTTAATAAACAAACAAAGGTTCTGAAACAAGAAAAAAATTAATAAATAAAATAAAAATTCTTTAAAAAAAAAATCCAGTACCAGACAAGCAGGACATTTCTATAACTAAACCTGATCATATGGTTCGGGAGCACTTGGAATGGTAATGGGCCAACTGAATTTTGAGCTGTAACTATGGGAAACTGTAGAAATACAGAGATGAGACAAAAGCCTAATTAGCATCTTAAGAAGTTGGGCACAATAAACAGAGCCCTGGGACAGCTGCAGTGTGTTACTTGTGAACCCTGGGAAGCTGGGATTCAAGGAGGCAGACAATAGCTTCTTCTACTGGCTCCCTGTTTGCGGTCTCCTCCCTTGCTTGGGATGTTAACGGTTGTCTACACTTCTGCTTGGAATGTTTTCAATTATCATTTGTGTCAACTAGCATTTGCCTAGTGTTAGGCAAATTGTAAAGATCAATAGAGATGGTAGTCTTCCTTTACTAAAGTGATTATATACATTCCATAGCCCTAAATAGAACTGGGATGCTTCTGAGGCTCTGGGCTCACTTAGAATTTAATCTCAGTGAGACCTCTGAAGCTACCTTCATCAGGTCTTATCGTTTCTTTTGCACTGGCTCATAACATACAACAGAAAACTATTGAGTTCCCTTATGCTTCCTGTTATCTACTTTAAGGAATGTGTTGTCACCTTCTATTCAAGACTAGTCAGTATGGAGTAACTGAGTAATTGTCTCCCTCCCCTCCCTAATCTAATTCCTGTAAACATAGTTAGCTTAAGATATATCTTGTAGGGCCAAGGAGATAGTAGATTAAATGCTTGCCTGGCAAGCACAAGGTCCTGAGTTTAATCCCTGGTACCACACAAAAAAAATAAATAAATAAATTAAATAAATAAATAAATAGGAAAAAAAGATATATCTTGTAAAAACAACTTACTCAACCAACCCCCACACAGGCAACTTTCACATGTCCTAAACTGTGAAAGACCCCTTAGTCATATGATTTTCACCTTAAAAGCTCCTTGCTTCCTGGGCTAGGGGCCCATATGTCTTCTGCCTGAGAATTGGCAGCCCTGAGGTCAGTAATAAAGCTTCTTAAATTCCAATCTGGCTTCTGATCTGGTTCCAATTTTGAGTGACTCATAGCATTTGGGTATTTGTCCAGGATCCCAATTACTGGGATCCATTTGGGGAGCCAGAACAAGATCCCCTGCCCTGGGGATGAATGTGGATCCCAGGCATTTGTGGTTTCCAAGCACTTATAAATTATTATTATTTTTAAATTCAGACAGCAAGCCATTTAGAACTCCTTACTGGTAAGAGATTTTTTTTTGTTCTGTTGGGGCCCTGTTTGGAAGAGCCTCAGGTGGAGTTGGATGCGGCATATATCCCCTGGACTCAACTCCCTTCCATCATGATAGATCAGAGTATTTGGCTAGCACTTGATCTGGTTTGGCCAGTATTTGATTGGATTTTGCTAGTAACTGATTTGGTTTGGCTAGCACTTTGTTTGGTCAGAATTTGGTTTGGTTTGGCTAGCATTTGACTTGGCTTGTCTTGTGGTCTTATTGTGTCCACTTGTCTTGTGTTAAAAACTATGTGTCAGTCTGTTTATGTGTCTTTGTCACTCCTATAATGTCTTCTAAATCATTTTCAGGATTTCAAAAAAAAAGTTCCCTGGAAAACTGTGAACTTTCTGTGAATTCGAATGGCTTTCCTTCCCTGAGGCTGCCTCCAGAAGTCTTCTTTAATCTCTCTCTCTCTCTCTCTCTCTTCTTCTCCTCTCTCTCTCTCTCTCTCTCTTCTTCTCCTCTCTCTCTCTCTCTCCTTCTCCTCTCTCTCTCTCTCCTCTCTCTCTCTCTCTCTCTCTCTCTCTCTCTCTCTCTCTCTCTCTCTCTCTCTCTCTGTCTTTTTTGAAACAGGGTCTCACTATGCAGTTTAGACTGTCATTAAGCTTACTTTTGTAATCCAGGCTGGTCTCAAACTTGCACCAATCCTTCAGCATCAGCCTCCGAAGTGCTGGTATTACAGTAATGAACAACTATAGCCTAGATTAATCTTTCTCTTGCTTACACTCAGGCTTGAATTGATCTTGTCCATGAACCTCAAAATATTAGCCTTAAAGTAATGTGATTTTGGCTGGGTGTGGTGGCTCATGCATGTAATCCCAGTACTTTGGAGGCTGAGGCTGGAGGACTGGTGCAAGTTCGAGACAAGCCTGGATTACAAAAGTGAGCTCAAGGCCAGCCTGAACTGCATAGCGAGACCCTGTGTTAGGAGTGATATACATATATCTATATCTATATCTATATCTATATCTATATCTATATCTATATCTATATCTATATATCTATATCTATATCTATATCTATATCTATATCTATATCTATCTATCTATATCTATATATATATATACATAGTTATGGATGACTAGTGCTTGTCTGCTTAGTTCCTGATAAGACCCAAGTGAGTTCCTGTTTCCTTAAGTTTTCTATTTTCTGAGACCTTTAGGTTCCAATTTCCCCTTTGGTTTCCTGGTCAAGAATAAAGTCACCACTTTCCCATTAGCTGCCCGCAGGCTCACTTTCCCGTTAGCTGCCCGAGGGCTGACTTTCCATTAGCTGCCCGCAGGACCCGCACCATCCCGAAACACCCCAATCACCATCCCCAATCCCCCGAATAACTTTCGCTATTGGCTTCTGTGAAACCTGCTTGCTGAATCCCTCATTAGCATAGA
>PVJA010033139.1:0-23575 GCA_004027025.1 Myocastor coypus | reverse complement strand
ACCAAAAAAAAAAAAAAAAAGGCAGAGTCACAGGGCAGAGAGCAGCAGTTTACGGCAGTGGAACAGCGACAATGGTGACAGAGGCAACAGAATAACCAGGGGAGCAGAGAGCAACAGCCAATCATGGCAGCAGAGCGACAGTGTGAGTCTGTCTCTCTGTCTCTCTTTGTATTACATCAGGCTCTCTGCCTTAGCCTATCCGCCTCAGGCCACACCTGTAATTCCCATCAATAGTCAGATCATAATCTCATCAGTACTAAAACACATAGTCCCAGAGATCATGAGGCAAGTTTCAAGCTCTAGAAGTCCCCGCCCCATGATTTCATGAGGCTTTGGGGGGAACAAGTAGACATAAATCATAACAGCATGTCAGAAGAATTGAGAAACATGAGCAAAATGATAAAGACAAAAACTCTTCCAATTCAAAGAGGATGTTGAGATAGTCCAGAAAATAAAGATGCATACAAGTTCATGTTAGGAACAAATAAGATATATTCTTTTGTTTTAACAATTTCTTTTGACGAAGGGATAAAATAACATAGCAGCTAAACGTTGAAGGACATTTAATTGCCTACACCATTGCCTAATAGCCATTTGTAGAGGAGGCTTGATGCTACCCTCAATATGTGCCTTATGCTTATTAATTATGAAAACCCTCAGAGGCAGATATATCGTTGGCAGTCTATGGACAAGAACAACATATTCGGAAGAAATGCATTTACATATTCTAAGTAGAGCAGCTGCGTAGGCTGTAGCTGACTCTGCAGCATCACGTTCCCCTCTTGCAGGGACGGGTGGCACTTCAACTGGGCAAGCAGTTTGATTGATGAGGAGCTGGCCTTGGAGGTGCAGAAAGCACAAGCCCAGTGCTTGGTGGCTATAACTGGGTCATGGAAGGCTTGTTGCCGGCTCCTGGAACCTTCCCCTTCGCTCTACCGTTCTATAGTGCTTCCTGGTCACCACAAGGCCATCCCCCCTCTGCACCAGACTTTATTGTTGCCAAGCTGTCACATGCTGAATTTTCTGAAACTGTGAGCACGATCAACTCTTCTTTCAGATTTAGATTAGGTATCTGGTGCAAGGTTCCAGCGATGAGAAAGCTAATACTGTACATCGCAGTAATACAATCCTTGCTTAAACTGAGCACACCTACAATCCCAACATTTATATAACTCCACCTGGGCAATTCAGAGCCCACCTGGGAAATTTAAAAGTGTTAGGGATGTAGCTCAGTGGTAAGGACTAGGTTTAATCCTCAGTACCATCAAAACCAAACTAAACAAACAGCTGCTTGTTTATTTCTGCTTCCTAAATTTTGCTCTCTCACTTTCCTAGCAGGAGAGAAATACAGATACGTAGTTCTTCAATTTTATCAGAAGTGCCTTTTGCACCATAAAACACAAATGTCTTACATTCTCCATAAAAGTTAAAAAGACAATTTCGAGTTGGGCGTGGTGGCTCACACCTGTAATCCCAGCACTTGGGAGGCTGAGGCAGGAGGATCAGTGCAAGTTTGAGACCAGCCTGGGCTACAAAAGTGAGCTCAAGGCCAGCCTGAACTGCATAGCAAGACCTTGTCTTAAAAAGACAAAAAAAAAGAAAAGAGCAGAGCCTTCCACCAACGGAAGGAAAACATACAAGAGGAGGCTGCAGCTTCGTTCTAACCCCTTCCAAGGGAAGTGAAACCAAACCCTACCCTATAGCTTTGTGTCTGATGTCTTTATCTTCAACGCTAACAGAAACGAAGACGTGGAAATGAAGTAACTTCCTTGAAAGGGTGCTGAGAATTAATCCCTGAGTTTGACCTAAGTTCTTTTTTCCAGGGTTAGACAGTATGCCTTACTTCAAGCTCTCTTTAGAGATGTGCCTGATATAGCCATACTAAGGAAATATTCTGAAAATTATTTTGGTATCTGTCTATATTGTAGACATGACTAGATTCAAATCTGAGTCACCACAACAATCACAAGATGCAATTTTTCTGTGCAACCGTGTGAACACAACGATACCAACAGTCAGGATAATTATTATCACAGCTCAGCACAGTGCTTTGAATGTATATCTGATGTGTCAGCTATGATACGAGCTCTGGGTATACAGATCAGGTCTGTAGTGCTTTTTTTCCCCTTTCAAAGAGACAAGTTCAACAAGAGCTCTTTAGCAGTCATGAGGCTGGGACAAGGTTGCCTGATATCTCAGGTGCTCCTCTGTCACCCAGCTGTTACTGCAATACTTAGCAAATAATTGTCAGCAAAGAGCCAGAGCACAAGTCCAAGGGCAGACTGGAGCCTGAGAGCGCTACTCTCCTGCAGCAAAGTTGGGGCTCAATGCTATGGTCAGCTTCTCCCTGACAGGTCCAAATTTGTCTTTCCACATGGGGAGGTTGCTCTGAAAATATTATAAACATAGGCTTTCCTCCCTTTTATAACCAATCAACAGCAATTATTAGTATTTGAATTTAGGGCATGCCTTTCTTTTATATAGAGAACAGGAATAATTCAAGACACGTTTATATCAAGAGAAAATCTCCTTGTCCAAAATTCTGAGGCAACTGAGCCACTTTCGCTGACCTGTTTTTTTTTTTTTTTTTTTCATCCCAGCCAGCGCAAGTCAGCAGGCAGGGCAGTCAGCTGTGCTCCTTTCCAAGGAAGTCAGAAAGTAAGAAAGCCATGTTCCTCTAACAACAATTTTCTGTTGTCCTTGATTTGACATTTTATTTCTCTATGCTGGCTTCTAGGTCCTGG
The DNA here is from genome assembly GCA_004027025.1 of Myocastor coypus. Taxonomy (NCBI): domain Eukaryota; kingdom Metazoa; phylum Chordata; class Mammalia; order Rodentia; family Myocastoridae; genus Myocastor; species Myocastor coypus. Next base: position 20,831 of record PVJA010033139.1, on the reverse strand, counting down.
CTTACATTGTTATTCTAACAATTTGATAATTGTCCTGCTCTATCTTATCTTTGGCATAAAATTGTCCTCTTCCAGAAAATGAAATTGCTTGCTGTAATTAGTCCTATAAAAATTGAAAAGTAAAAACTATTTTGAGGGTGATTTTAGACGCTAGCCCATGAAGCGGGAGAAGGGGACTTACAGGTTTCAGTTGTCCTGCTATCACTGATAGATTCTGACCTTGAATGGCTGGGAGAATAGCAAAGAGCCAGATGAATGACAGTTGGACTCTTATTCAGAGTCACTATATGTGTTCACTAGATTAGTGCTATAGAAACCAAAATACATTGAGGCTTTTTGTACGGATTTTTCCCGAGCACTTTCATGCTAAGCAAAATAAAGAGGAAGAGAATTTTGCATATGTTCAGCAATGCATGTGCTGTAATAATTAAGGAATTATCATATAGCTGGCCATCACCTACTTATCAATAGGTAAATCTAGCCAAGTATGTATGTATACGTACATGCATGCCTTTTATGATTTTTAAATAATTTGAAAGACATTGATATATTCTTATTTAACAGGGCAGGCACTTTGTCTGTGAATTCAAATAAAACGTTTGACTCATTCCTTCAGGATGCCGGATTGTTTTGGTCTCAGATGGTGTCCTATGAAGACAAAGGTGAGAGAGAAGACAAAGGCATGCCATATGGCCACTGTCATGTCTTATGCAGAAACTTAAATTCCTGTTATCTTTCAGATAATGAAGGGCACTGTGAGACTGTTTGAAGTAGAAAGATTTGGTTTTAAAAATAAATGTCTTTCCGTTTCGTGAATTAAAATCGCTCATTTGTAATACTGCCTTAAAATGTAAGGCAGTAAGAATCTCTACAAATATTCTACGTAAACTGAGTAGCAATCCTTTCCTAAAATAGCAGTCAATGAAACAAAAGCCCATCTTATCTTATTCCAGTAATTGGAATACTTAGTGAATAATATAAAACACTTTATAAAACTATTTAAAAAGAGTCAAAGTTGTCTAGTGATTTTATTTTTAACATGAGAGGTTAATTCTTTTTATAATAAGATATTAATTCAAGAGACTGTATACACCTTTATTTCAACTTTCTTAACAGAAAATAATGACATTTTAAAGGGGCACTAATATTTTTTTTTTTTTGCTTTTTTTATGTTTGTCAATATAACCTAAAGAAGACCAAGAAGAGAGGTATTCAACTATGGGATTTGAATTACACATTGCTATCCACAGTGTAGGTGCTCAGATCACAGATATTAGCATACAATTAGTGAAGGTAAAAATTCTAAACATTAATTGCTATTTTCAAAAAAAAAAAAAAAACTAATGTGCACTGTGTCTTATCAATTATACTACCTTAAAAATAAATTAAAATAAAAAAGACAAGAAAAAATAAAGATTTCTTGAAAGCAAACACATTGGTGCTTTATTTTATGACAAAAATAGATAATATAACATTGTTAATTAGTTATCCCAGTTCTGAAAATCTACAACATATATATTGTTGTATGTTACCCTGTTTCTATCTTTTTTCTGTTTGCTCTTGCTTCTGCTTTTAGTCTCCAAAATAAAATAAAATTTTAAAAATATATATGTAATGCAACGAAACATTTAGCATAATGTTTATAGATAAAGCTTATTCTGATTCTCACTAAAAGCATAAATGTTGCATTTTAGATTTCCTTCTTTATAAGCACGACATATTTAATCATTATTTGAGACCATCCTATGCCTGATTATTTAATTAAATTCAGGGATAATGCATTGAGCAGGAAATCCAAGCATGGGCAACCTTCTTAACACAGTTATTTAAGCAGAATCTGAAAATATCTCGCCCAAAGGAAGTTGCTATTGTCATCGCAGGTGCCTGTGCCCACAGAAGAGGGTACATTCTTCGTCACTGCATTGGTTTTTGCCACTTCTAGCTGAAAGAAAACAGAAGGGTGTCATACATTATGGGGTTTTTTTTTTGTTTCTCTTTTTTATTTTTAAAGATTCTAAAATAGAGCTATAAAGAAAAAAAACAGGGTTAGAAATGATGCAAGATTTCACTAAACAAAGTAAGAATTCAACAATGGTTGCTGGATTATATGACATTATCTTCAAATGTTCACCTTACCAGATATAAACATGTAGTATTCATTTAAAAAATAACAAAGACATTACAAGAAATACAAAAGAGGAAAGGAAAAGTCAGAAGAAAAAATTTAAGCATTAACAACTCCTTCCAAAAGACCAGCAGACTGGATTAGGGGTGTGGCTCACTGGGAGAGCTCTTGCCTTGCGTGCCTGCAGCCCACGGTTCAATCTCCATCACTGCAAAAATTAAATAAATAAAATAAAGTAAAATCAAAAGACCAGCAGAAACTGACAGTATAATTGCACAAACTATTCTGCATATATACCGAAACATATGTTTTTTCTGTTCTTACGTCTGTCCTTTCCCCAATTCCAGTTTTTCCTTCCCTTTCACAGCATCTGTTGCACCTTATAGTTTTCCATTACTGTTTCAAGTTCTAGTGAGATAATACGATGTTTGTACACGTGTGATTCACTTCACTTACTAATATAGTCTCTAGCTCCATCCATTTATCTAAAAAGCCTTGAATTTATCTTTTTATAGCTGAATAACACTCCATTGTGTAAAAATACCATATTTTTTTCCATGCCTCAGTTAATGGGCCTTTGGGTTGTTCCCAATATTTGGCTATGACACATTGCTCTGTTCCAAATGGGGATGCATATGTATCGCTGTGGTATGATGACTTCACTTTCTTTTTTGAAAGAATACCTAGGAGGGGAATAGTTGGCTTAGAAGGGCCCTCCAATCCTAGCTTTTCCTTAATGGTACCACCAACAGTGCAGAAGAGTTCCTTCTTTCCCGCAGCCTCTCTTGATGGTAGCCATTCTTTCTGGTGTAACATGACATCTCAGTATTGTTTTAATTTGCATCTCTGGAATGACCAATGATGCTGGACATTTTCTCATACATTTATTTACCATTTGTATCTCATTTATAAAGTGCATATTCATTGCAAATGTCCATTTTTGGGTTGGATCTTTGAATTTTGGGGTCTTGATTTTCCTTCTAATTCTTTATATATTTCAGATAGAAGTCTTTTCCCTGACAGAAAATCTGATAAAATTGTTCCTCATTCTGTGTATTTTCTGTTTACTCTGTTGCTGATTTCTTTTGATGTGGAGAAGTTTTCCAAAAGACGAGATCTTAATTGTTGATTCTTTGAAGTATTTCCTGTGTGGTTTGATTTTTGTTCATGAACTCTTTACCTATCTATGTCCTTAAGGTTTCTACCTACTTTCTCTTCCAGTAAATTTAGTGTTTAATATTTAAATCTTTAGTTTATTTTGACTGCAATTTTGTGTACAGTAACAGGCATGGGTCTATTTTAAGCCTTTGGCATGAGGAAAGTCAATTTTTCCAGCACCATTTATTAAAGAAGCTATCTTTCCTCCAATGAACATTTTTGGCCCCTTTGTCAAAAATAAGGTAGCTGAGTGTGCTTATAGTTATGTTTAAATCTTGTAATCTGTTCCACTGATCTTCAGGTCTGGTTTTTGCCAGTACCATGCTGATTTTGTCACAGTGGCTTTCTAGCATAACTGCAAGTCATGGGTTGTGATGCCTCCTACTTTTCCATGGTTACGCAGGTTTATTTTTGCTATTCTAAGTTTCTTCTGCTTCCGGATAAATTTTAGGAATGCTTTTTCTAGTTCTGTGAGGTGTATAAATGGTATTTTAGCTGGGATTGCATTGAGTCTACATAACCACTTTGGATGCTTGGTGCCATACATTTGAATAAGCATTACGTAGTGTTCTCAACAGACTACAATCTAAAGTGGGAGTTTCGGTGTGTCTCTCTATGTGTATGGCAGAGAGAATGTGTGTGTTGTAAGGTCTGAACAGGGTCTTTTCCAACTTGATCAGTAGAGAATGGAGACCATGTTTGGACAAATAAAGCACAGCTTTATTGGGATTGAAACGCTGCAGGCGTCTGTGCCAATTTTCTACCACCTTCTGTACTTCGTTGCTACTTAAAACTGTATCAGCTCTGACAAACAGTAAGTGATTAGAGATTTTTGTAAAAGTCCTTTGAGGAAGACAAAACATTTAGCTCTCAGCCAAAAATGTACATGATTCATTACATAGATCCTTCTATTGAGCAACTTCCCATGCAGCAATGGCGGAGCATGCAAGTGTCAGGTGAATGCATAGAAATAGTTTCCCACTAAGAGAAAACCTGAAGTTTTCTGTAAGTACTCCAGTTACCTGGATGAGGAAACTTCAGAGGCATTGTCCCTGACCTTTGTTAACCATGTAACCACCGTCATTTCCTCCTTCTCCAGGCTGAGCTGTAGTCATACCGCAGAAGCAGTGACAACACGGGAAAAATTTGGAAAATGTTAATGACAGTTTGAGTTCCATGAGTCACTAAAGCCTAAGGTATTCTTCCTTCCTCCCCTCTTTTCTTTTCGCTTTCCTTTTCTTCTTTCTTTTCTTTCTTTCTTTCTTCCTTTCTTTCTTCTGACAAGGTATTGCTTTGTACTGCCAACGCAAAATCACAAAGATCTTCCTTCCTCCATATCCTTAGTGCTACAATTACAGCTGTGTGCCACAGAGCCCAGTCCACTGAGGTGATTTCTAGCCATATTAAATGTGCTAATAAATTGCTCTGTAGACCCATTTGATTTGGATTTCTGTAAATTTCTGCTAAGGATTGGAAGTATTTGTCTTTTATGGAAAACTTAGATTTCTGTGGCAGAGTGGTAACATTTTTCAGTATTTTAATTGTTATCCTCAAACTAAAGTACTTGAATTCATATCACATATTTGTCTTCTGCTAGTTCTAAGAATTTATAAAATCACTTTCTTTCTCAGTTTGATGTAGATAAAAAACATAATGGCATTTATGAGGTTATGACTCCAGGAGATTTTTAAGGATAACATAAGTTGATATCTTATAAATAACAAAATGGACCTGGAACATATTTAGTTATCAATAATTTAACTGCTAATGCCTCCCTTCAAGTCATCATTATAAAGGATTTTTGGCACAACACATGCTTCCATCTGGCCGAATTGAATAGAACCCAGTCATACTTTAATACACTTTTCTTTGCGTTTATGTACCAACAATTTATTGAAAGCCTACTATATGCACAAAAGCTCTACATTAGCCTGAACTATAAAATACAAAAAAAAAAAAAAAAAAAGTTCATGTAGACCTTATATTTCAGTGGGCAGATACAGAGAGCAAAGTGATTAAATAAAATATATCATTTGTTAGATACTGATAGAAGAAAAAAGAAGAACAATAGAAAAGGGGCAGAGGAAACAGGGGTCCTTGAAGGACTTGGCACATGTATCAATTTTAAGTATGGTAGTTGGAAAAGTCCCCAGAATAAGGGCTGATTTCACACAACCTCTTTGTGGAGGTGAAGGGGGAAGAGCATCTCGAGAGAGGACTTTCAGGCAGAGTTATTTCAGGGGAGCAGGCTTGACAGATTTGAGGGACATGAAAGAGGAACAGGTAATCTATAAGGCAACAGAAGATGCAGATAAAATAAATCCTTCTGGATGATGTTAGCAGCTTTGATTTCACTTTCAGTAGAATAGTGAGGCAGCGCAGGACTGCAGCAGCGAAATGTGGTCTGATACCTAGAGAGGCTTCCCAAGTCGCTCCGTGGAGAGGAAAATCAAGGAGAAGACCAAGCCAACAGCTGCATTAAGGCAGGATCCATACACAGCCTGAAACCTCCCCTGTGCTCAGTAGAAGGCATGCTGACAAGTTCAGAAAATACACTACATGAGCATAAGCCCCAGTGTGTCCCTATGCTCTCTGCATCAGGTGTGAGCAGCCCCTCCTTTGAACTGCTCAGCAATGTGCGTGTCACTGTGGCTCATACACCCTGCAACTTTCATAGTTCACGTTTCTTTGCAGAAGAATCAGAGTTGTTTTACTGCAGCGAAAGTGGGTGCATCCAGCCACGCTACCTGTTAGCTGTCAAATGGAATTACCCTTGGGAGAGAATGGATTCTCAGGGGCTGAGAATTCTGGTGTACTTTTCTCCCTTCTTGCTATAAATACTGCAGCCAGGTGTAGTGGTACACAGCTGCAATCTCAGCGTTCAGGAGACTGATGTAGGATGAACCCTGAGAGTTAGAGGCCATCCTAGGATACATAAGTAAGTTTAACACCAGGCAGCACAGCCTAGTGAGACCTTGCCTTGAAAGAAATAGCTAAAAAGACTCTGTCTCAAAAGTGAAATTAAACTTAAAAAACAAATGGACACTGTGACATTTGTCCCTGATGTGTGTTGTCAATTCTTAGCCACCTCAAATACTGAGCAACCAGGAGAGACAGAAAGTACCTGCTCGCATGTAAAATATTAGAAGAAGAATCAGCCTGATTCTAGTCTTGATTCTTTTCAAAGCTGCTGAGTCTCAATATCCAACACTCAAAGGAGGAAACGTTAATTTGGCTCACAGTTTGTAGACGGTTCAGTTTATGGTCAGCTGGCTCCAAAGCAGAATGGCCTGACAGAAAGGTGTCACTGAGGACAATAGCAACTGCAGTAACAAAAGTTAGCATGTGACAAGACTCTTTTTGTCCCTTATAACTTAGCCAGACTACCTATCCCTAGAACTTCCACCCTAAGTCCCTGAATTGGATCCTTTTTCCTGGCATCACACACTCAAGATCCAGCCACCGCCAACAACTTCCAAAAAGACTTCACTTATGACTCCATGGGGCTTTAGGGAACTCTCTAGACACAAGCCATAACAGAGCTAGTTAACAACAACAACAAAAACCAGTTGTATTTGTAGAGGTTAACTTTGTGGGATAACTAGATGAAACATGGACAAGATTAGATATTCAGAAAGATAGAGCCTATGTTATATGGAATGATATCATTAAGCTTCTCTTCTGGAAGGTTAACAACATACATTGGCAAACCAAATAATTAGAGAAAAAGAAGGTATATGAGAATAGCCAGTAGTTTGGCTCTAGTTCTTCAACGTGAGTGAGGACACAGGACATAAAAGAACCTGTATTGTAACAGTCTGTAGTTCAGTGGAGTCCCAAATTTCCTGTTCAAGGAGATTATGGGGCCACAGAGGAAAGTCACTGATGATGTACATACAGTGTGCCAAAGCATCACCAAGAGAGAAAACATTTTCTCAGGCATTCACAGAGAACAAATTGATCAAGCAATGGCTGTGACTCATCCAGATGGCTGACACTCACAAAAATTCTGCAAACTACAGTACATAGTTTCAGGGTAAATTCTGAGGGCACCTGACTGATCTTGTCAGATACAAAAGTTACATTATTTGTAATATAGGTCTTGCTTTATCTTGGTCTTATCCATCCAGCTGAAAAGTCTAGTCACAAGTTATAAAAAGGAAAGCCATGTTAATATGCTGAGCTGTAAAAGGCTCAAGTCAAGCCAGATGAGCTAATAATCCACTACTGCTATGAACCATTGATGTTTAGACAAGAAATCATGTCTGCATCCTGTAATCTGAACAGCTACAATGAAGACGGCAATATGTAATGCATCAAGTAGTATAAAAAATAAAAATAAATTCAAAATAGATTAGAAAGAGTTAAGTGTAGAGTTTAGAACAGAGACTGAGACACAGCAAAGTAAGCTTACAAGGCTGCATGAGAATGGTAAGGAAGGTCATGAAAACAAACAGGATAACTAGAAATGACTTTATAGAAAGGAGTGGGCCAACTTCTTTCCAGAAATCCGGAGACACTCTCAAGTACTGAAAAAGAGAAGCAACCCGGGAGAACTAGAAGAAACAGATCCTGAGCTGGGAAGAGTACCAGATGGCCATATTGTCCTGGAACACAAACACCAAGGGACCACTTGCAGGAAGGAGAGATTAACTCCATCCAGTGTCACTGGGGTGTTAATTGGAAATCCACTGATGGCCTCAATGAGTAACTTTTCTGGACTAGAGAGGTAAAATCCAGATTGCAGTTGTCTCAAGAGTGAATAAAAGAAAGAAATTGGGGATAGCGAATATTGAAGCAAGGTTTTTTTCTTTGAAATTTATATCTTAATCTTCTGGAAAGATTGACTCTCTATGAGACATTTTACTAAATGTAAAATGTACATGGCAATTAACTTAATAAATTCCTTCTTAACCTCTAATGAAACATCTGTGCCTTTTTGTCCAGTGTGATGATTGAGATGTATGGCATGCAATAAAATTATTAATAATGTTATCCTTTTGAATGTGAATGTACTCTTTGATTCACACCATTAAATAACTTTCTAATCTGGGAGCCAAAATGTCAACCAATACCTTGGACCGTGTCCTAAGGATATTGTTGTGCAAAGGAGAACATTCCTTAGCCACTTTATTATTCTTTAGTATGAACACTAGCTTGGCTCATCTCAATGTCTGTAGTAAATTTCTTTCCACCAGGAATTTGCAAATAATTTAGCTTGAGGATTTCTAACCATATGTATGGGTGATTTTTTTTTTTTTTTGGTATTAAATCCTGGACAGAATCCATCAGCTCTGGAGTTGTATTGTTTTATAGATTTCGACTTGCTTGTCACAGAAAGTAGGACAAAATCCAAGCTTTATCTTTGTTTCTGGGTTTCAGTTTTACTTGGCAGCTCTGGTATTTCAACATACATGATGTCTGAGACTGGGCCACGGCTGAAAATGAGCCATGGTTGAGCATTTCTTGTACTACACATTTGTACTCCTGAGCCCAGTGTATCACCAAAGAGATGGATAAGGGTTGGCTATTTATTCTGGGCCACATGTTCCAAGTAGTCTAATTGGTTTTAACTTCAATACAGGCAGATGAGTTTTAGTAACATAAGAAAAATAAACCCTACAGCTGGGAATGAACATTCACTTTTTTCTCTAAATTGTTCTATTTAGGCATCAAAGTTTTTTTTTTTTCTTATAATAATTAGTGAGAGGACAAATTTATGAAATCACAGTTCAGAGCGTTGTTTTTTACTTTTTCATTTTTATGATTTTTTTTTTTTTACTTTGTTGGCTAAGCATTAAACTGAGGACTTTGCATATTCTGGGAAGGTACTTTACTCCTCTGCTTTATGATAGAAACATATGGTGATCTCAAAGTACATGATAACTTCACCTATTTTCCTAGATATATTATTATTGTGGCACAATAATCTTAAGCTATCTGATTTGACCTCAGTTACACAGGTAGCAGTATATATAAAAATATTGAAGATGTATTAGTAGGAAAAGAAAAAGAAGTCATTGATGTAAAATTTTACAAAAATTTGTAAATTATCAGTGCTAGTTTGCTGGGGCTGCTGCAGTAAATATCATGCATTTCAATGGGTTAAGCAATAAAAGTGAATTTTCTCATAGTCCTGAAGACTGGATGGGGGGACAGCAGGCTTGTTTCTCTTGAGGCCTCTCTTCTAGTGTGAGTTCTCCCTTTTTAATGTTTTCAGGTGATCCTTACTCTTTTCCTGTGCTCATATCTCCTCCTTGTATAAGGGTGCTTGCATGTTGAATACGTCATCTCCCAAATGACCTGGCTTCCAGTTCATCCCATCTTTAAAACCCTTGTTTCTAATGATAATCATACTGACAAGAGGGGAGCTGAGAACCTCAACAAATAAATGGGAAGGAGTCAAATGTGTTGCCTAACATCTGTTACCATTTCAAACAATTTAAAATAATTCAATCTTATTAAGAAATAAATGGATAAGCCAGGCACATAATTCCAGCAGTTGGGAGACCAAGACAGTAAGATCACTGTGAGTTTACAGCCAACTTGGGCTACACAGTGAGTTCAAGCACATTCTGAACTGCATAGCAAGGCCCTGTCTTGCAGCGAGGGCCTGAATGGATAAAGAAAGCATGTTACATGATAGAATGTTATTCAGCTTTAAACATGAAATATTATATCAATTGCAAAAACACTGATAAACTCGGAAAACGACATGCCCAGTGAAATAAACCCAGGACAGAGATACAAATAGTAGCCAACTTCGTTTACATGTAGTATTTCACAAAAAATAAAAAATAAAAATAAAAAAGGCACACAGAAGCAGAAAGCAGAAGGGGGATTACAAAGGAATGAACAGCAAGGAGAGACACTGGTCAAAGGTTACAATTATTCAGACAAGAGCAATAAGTGATAACCATTTAAAATAAGGAATCTATTAATCAGATTGATTCAGTCATTTCACGTTGTACATATTTACCACACCACCACTTTTTAGCCTATAGTTATATACACACAGAACTTACAAAAATCCAATTAATGAGATAAATAAGCTATTCCAGGATAATAACTTTGATTGCATTTGTATAATATATTAGAAATAATTGTTTTCAAAAGATACAATTCAGGTACATCTATGTATATATAAACTAGGAGACCTTAACAAATAAACCACTGTGGGCAATTTAAAGTTGAATTGGACACAAAATACACTAACTGTTAGTACATTATCTACTTTCTCATGATGTAATGCATGTACACTCATAAAAAAGTCTATTGAATGACCTGAATAAAACTTGGTTTCACTTCTGCTTCTGGGAGTCCAGCAAGCACCCTACTTTTTTGAGAAGCCTGGTAGAGTGAACATTCCATGAAATTTCACTAAATGATTTTACAAAGCATTTACCTTTTGAAGAATAAGATGAAGTTATGGAAAAAGTGTAAACATTTAGCATATTAATACATTGTAATTATTAGTATGCTAAGATTCTTTGTGAACAGTGATATGAAAACAATTCCAAGGTATAAGCAGTTTGAAACATGTGGCAACACTGTTAAGTGAAATGTTGACTGTTGTAGTTGCAAGAAGTAGAAATGGAAAGAAAAAAGGAAATTATATGATGCCCAGCTTTTTGTGGAAATTCACAGTCCCTGATATCAGCTCTTAAGCAATTTTTAGACACTCCATGTATGGGTTCCCTGAGAAGAAGACAGTGAGATGGAATTATGAATTCTAGAATCTCAGTAGAAAAATGATCATGGGAAATTGAAACAAAACAAAACAAAACAAAAACAAAAACAAAAAAAACAAAAACAAGGGCATAGAAAGCCTCCAGACCCCCTACAGTGGGAGGCAGAGGTGGAGATGGAGTTGGGGAGTAGCAAGATGAGCTCAATTTGAGCAGCAGATATGAAAATGGAGGTCCCCAAAGGGAGCTCCAAAGATAGGCTCAGAGCAGTAGGGGTAGAAGCTGCCAGGCCCTTACTCTCCCGCACGCTCAGGCCTACGCTGCAGACGCAGCTCTATAACCAGGAGCCCGCAGTCACCTGCGCTTCCTGTAGTCCGATGGCATGCTGACGGAGGCAGAAGAGGCGCCTCTCTCCCCGCCAAACCCTCAGGAGCCACAGAGTGAACTTGGACCCCCCTGCAGAAGTGTGACGTGGCAGCCCCACTCCCGCCATGCGCGTGGGTCTTAGAAGCTGGGGTTGCTTGCTTTCTTAGCAGACCACAGACTTGTTTTCAGAAGCCACTTTAACACCACTATCTCCAATTTGTGAACGCTGATTTTTCTTCAGAAGTAGACTGCGTGGTTTAAAAATCACGTGCTCGACCTTATGTGAACTGCGAACATGGACAAGCGCTGAAAGCAAATGAGCTGTGACGCCCCATTCATCTGCTTTTCTCCCTTGTCATTGGACCTTTATGATTTCCAGTTACTCCACAGTAGTGAAGGAGTAGAGTGCGAATTCAAGGCTGTATTAATACAGCAGAACTGATGTTCCTTACCTTTGTCTCACTGAGGAAGTTATACACACCTGGGAATTCTAACGCATGTCCCTTTGAAGAGTGGTAGTCATGTATGATGTGCAGTAAAGAAATGCAGGGTAGGGGCCAGAAATGCCTCAGACTATACTGGGTGTGCAGATCTTTGGAAGGCACGATTCTGTGAGCAATGCAGCTCATCGCATCTGCCCACTGCTTGTAGCAGGGGAAGCCCATGCTCTTCTGGCAGCGTTTCTGTTCAGTTCGAACTCAGATTCCTCTTAGTGTAGCAAATTAACCGTTCTGTACTGAGAACCCAATATGTGAGGCAGTCTTTTTCTATGTGATTTCTTTTTACCTTGAAAAAGGAATTACTTTCTTAACTTTTCAGACGGTACAATTGCGACACACAAAGTGATTAAATGTTTTATATAAAATCTCAGTCCTGGGGTATGGCAGCATGGCTCAGTGGTCTAAAGTGCCTGCTTCGGAAAGCTTAGGTGGCTGCAGGAACCACGGTTCGATCCCCAGCACCACATGCTGCGCCAGCCTTGCCCTCGGGGTGGGCTGAACTGGCCATAAAAATGAGTGAACAAACAAAGGTTCTGAAACAAGAAAAATAAATAAATAAATAAATAAATAAATAAATAAATAAATAAATAAATAAAATGAATAAATAAAATCTCAGTCCTGGTATGCAAAATTAGGACTGATTCCAAGTTTCACATTCTACCCATTAGTCCCTCTCAAAATGAAAACATGCATGGTATGTTAAACTATTAATTCAAAAAATATAAACATGAAAACCATTTTTGTCCACATACGAGATAAGAGCATGTATTTCCTTTTCTTTTTATTTGTGATTTTTTTCCTGCCTCATGAATTTACACTTAGCTGTGATAGGCAGCCAAGTTCTCTATGTCCTATTTATAGTTCAGAAATATTTTGTTTATTGTTGTGATATTGACAACAGCTTCCTCATTAGTATTCAGGTAACAATGAGAGGAAGCTACCAAACAGCGTACACAGCGCAGGCCAGCCTATCATTCAAAACTGAGCCAGTCAGCGCTGGTTGTTCCTGGACTTTTCTTTCTTTCTTAAAATAAAACCAGACAATTTTTTTTTCTAAGAAATCATTTCATAAAAACATCCACTGGCCCCATGATCTCATGCTAAATGTAAGGGAAACGTCTGAATGGGCATAAACCAGAGTAGCAGGCTTGAAGGAAATTTCCAGAACACAGAAGGTCCAGAGATGCCATCTCTGAATCAAGTGAGCGTGCAGTTGACCCTTCCTGCAGGGCCACAAACTCTGCGCTTTCTTCTTGGCAAGATTTCTCAAGCACTGCTGTGTTCATGTTCTTTCTCTGTCTTGAAAATTTCCTGGAGGAAGTTCTATTGTGACACCCTGAGAGGAGCTGCCATCTGGAGCCGCTCAGCGGGAATTTCCCAACTCTGAGCAAGGAGAGTTCCTGTGAGCGGGGACTGTGCGCTAGCCGCTTCTGCTTCAGTGAAGGAGGATTCTAAGCCCATGCATTTGGAAACCTACCAGTCATCTTGGGACAGGACAAAGCTGGATGGAATGGCTGCTAAGTTAGGGTACAGAATTGACTTTCCAAATATCAAACATGTTAGACTTGACTTGGAATCGGTATTTTCTATTGATCGCAGATATTCTAATAAATCCCTATAGAATGCAATAAAAGCAGTTATACATTTTCACACAGAAAGTTACAAATGTAAGCCCATACAAAATTGTACCAGTCAACCCCATGGCATTTTCTCTTGTCTCTTACTCTCTTTTAATACCTTTTTTTTTGGTTTCGTTTTCTTGTAAAACAACCATTTGCTTGAGAGAGAGAGAGAGAGAGTATAGCAATAACTGAAATTACTTTAGTAAAGCTAGATTAGTATTCTGCGCTGTAAAAGGATTAAATCAACAGCTTCTGACATTGCCAGTTCTGCCAATAGCCCACTATGATTATGGAATATTGAACTACGTACGCAACTACTTTCTCTTAGTTCAATGAGAAGAAATTTTTGTATCAACAAAGATTAGAAAAATGATTATGTCTGCATACTGTGCTCTGCATAACTATTATGAGGACAGCAATATGCATTGTATCAATTATCAGGAATGCACTACTAATGAGTTTTGAAATTGTCACATTGTTATCTTATGAAAAGTAATAAAACAAGAAAAAGAATTTACTTTCCAAGAGTTCTCTCTCTCTCTCGCTTGCTCACTTGTGCGATTTTTCTTGGCTGGCTCAACCCACCTTGACAAGGCGTGTGGTGCAGGGGATCAAACTTTGATCTCTGGGTTTGCCTACACTTGCTTAAGCAGGTGCTTAGACCACTGTCTTGCTGGCTTCTCTAAGAATTCTTTCCTTGGCCACTTTTGAGGATCTGTATAACCTCGTGTGTAACCCATGCTATGCACTCAGCTCCTGACTCCTGCCCTGGAATAGAAGTTATGAAAGGAATAACTGTGTTATCTCCAGATACACCTGGGTCTTCAGCACCTTGGTACTGATTTCATCCGATGTAGCTGGTAGATATGGCTTTACCTGAGTAGACGAGTGGAGAGAAATGACTGTCCTGATGTTGACTGGCTTTTTGGCACTGCCCACCTGATCCACTACAGGGAGACCTGCCAAGTCATTCCAGTCCATCTGTAATGAATTTCTCACACCACACCACACACTGGGTTTTCATCAGGATTTTAAAAAATCCTTTATAGAATTTTCATGTTGATTCCATGAGAAATAATATTGTTCATAGTTGAGGAGTGCACCTACTGTGGGACAGGTACGTGGGGCTGAGTGACTAATTCTGAACCAGTCACAATTAGATTCCCAGTGGTTCTCCTTTGTCTACCTTTTATTGGTTCTTCATCAATACTAGTGATTTCCTCTAGCTCAGCATTTCTCAACCTGTGGGTCGAGACCCCCGTTAGGGGTAGAATGAACAAAACACAGGGGTTGCCTAAAGCCACTGGAAAATACATATTTAAATCCATGCTATGGGGGCCCGGCAGGATGGCTCAGTGGTCTAAAGCGCCTGCTTGGGAAGACTTGGGCGGCTTCTGGGACTGCGGTTCGATCCCCAGCACCACATGCTGCACCAGCCCTGCCCTCGGGGTGGGCTGAGCCGGCCATTAAAATGAGTGAATAAACAAACAAAGGTTCTGAAACAAGAAAAAATAAAATAAATAACAGTTAAAAAAAAAAAAATAAATCCATGCTATGCCATGGTGAAATGTTAGTTATTGGAATTAGTAATAAATATTTCTCAACATATAATTAAATATTGTTTTGTGATTAGTCATTATGTTTAAATTATGTTTGATTTGTAGCAATGAGAATACACAATGCATGTCAGGTATTTACATTCCGAATCATAACTGTAGCAAAATTAGTGTTTAAGTAGCCACCAAAATTATTTTTTGGTTTGGGGTCACGGCAACATGAGGAACTATATTGCAGGGTGACAGCATTAGAAAGGTTGAGAACCACTGGGCTAGCTGATCACTCAGGCTCAGGCTCCTCAGTTTTCGTGACCTCTTCTTCCTGCCTTCTTAACACTATGACCCCTCCTTCCAGGATTTTCCCTAGCCAAGGCTTCCCAGGACTTTTTATTGCAAGTTATAACTGTGAAACTCAGTGATGAAAACAACCTTTTTCTGAAACAACCACCTTCCCGTCACTTCTCCTTGCTTACCACATTTATTTGTGTTCTTCAAGTGTAACTATGTCGTGATTTTCTTTGAAAGTAATGATGCTTGTTGCTGTGCAATGCTTCTCTGGGAAGAGAGGCTGGCAGGTAAAGCACAACTGAAAACCCCTTGCCCAAGGTGGAAGTGCCCTGCAGCAAGGCTTTCCATACTTTGTTCTTTGAAGACAGGCTGTGCCTCAGCAGCTAGTTGGGCAGGTTCCCTGAGTGAACACATAGGACTGGTGCTGTGAGGTCACAGAGGAACAAGTTCTGCCCCAGGGGGTTGTGGGAACAGTGGTATCATGGGATGTGTATGTAGGCGAACACTTCCAATCAACGAGGAGCAAGAGAACTTTGCAGAACCTTGAAGATCTGAAATAAATGTTTAACCTGAGGCTGGTTGGCTTTCACTCCTAAAGAACTGCAGTCAACTTGGGTGAGTTTGTGTCT
Source organism: Myocastor coypus (assembly GCA_004027025.1). NCBI lineage: Eukaryota > Metazoa > Chordata > Mammalia > Rodentia > Myocastoridae > Myocastor > Myocastor coypus. The sequence continues at coordinate 4,899 of PVJA010033139.1, read as the reverse complement.
GCTGGAAACACCCAGTGGGGCTGTCTCTAAAACCTTTTATCTTTTGTATGTCAAAAAAAGGATTCAGAAAATTGCTGCTTTTTAAAATATGTGCATTAAAATATGTGCCCTTCTGACAAATTCTACTGCATATATTTTTTCTCCTATATTTTCCTCACACCTCACCTGAGTGTCAAAATCAAGGGAAATGATTTTTAGTGTATTTTCACCATTGTTTGAAGTTTTGAGGATGCAAATGTTGGTATAACTCAGCCCACAGATCATGTCACTCATTCCCAATTGTCCTTATGTGTGTGTGTGTGTGTGTGTGTGTGTGTGTGGTAACTGGGGAGAATATTGTGTTCCATGTTGAAAAGAATGTGGCCCCTTGGTCAGAGATGCTTAGCAAAGGAAGCAGAGAATTCAGAGATCTCTACGGTTGTTTAGACTTTGAGGCACGAATATGTTTTAGCTGCAACATCTCTGAAGCTCTTTTTTTTGTCACAAAGGACAAAGCTTTGGGATAAAGTATCTTTTGTTGTAGAACAGATAACACTGAACAAGTGGCTTGAGGCAGTCCTTCACAGCTCTCACTGCAGCTTGGGTTGAGGAGTATTTTTCCCTGGGAGACTCGTGCTCCAGCCTAGTGACTAAGGCTGCAGCCATCTGAAGGCACAGCTGGCTGAACGTCTATGTCCCATTCATGGGGCAGACAGTTTGCTTCCCTTGGAGATGTTTGAAGGTTGAGAAGCTCTAGGTTTGCTGAGTGGAACACACACATGGGGAGCTTGCCTGTGCCTTTCCGCGGGACCACTTCTAAGCTTCAGGAGTGTTGCCCTAGTGAAGGGGTCTAAGGTGCTCCAGTAGAATTACGATCTAGTTGCAAAGCCCCAAAGAGTCATTTGCATTGTCTTCCCCTTTTGGCAGTGGGAATCAAACTCAGATTCCAACTTGCCAACAGGCACTGTACCATTGAGCTATAACCCCAGCCCTAGCATAATATTCTGTTTGCCCACTAAGTTACTGACATGTCTCAGTTACTTTTTACTCATTGCTGGAACGAATACCCAACACCCAAAATGAATGAAGGAAAGCTTTATTTGGCTCACAGTTAGTGGGGGTTTCAGTCCATACTCGGTTGGCTCCAAGGCAGAGTGGAACATGGCAGAGAGCAGCAGTTCATGGCAGTGGAACAGTGACAATGGCGACAGAGGCAACGGAACAACCAGGGACCAGAGAGCAACAGCGTGAGTCTTTCTCTCTGTTTCTCTTTAAACTACATCAGGCTCTCTGCCTTAGCCTACCCACCTCAGGCCACAGCTAAAATTCCCACCAGTACCCAGACCTCTAATCTCATCAGTACTGAAACACATAATCCCATTTGACTCATGAGTCAATTCTCAATCTATGGAAGTCCCCATCCCATGACTGCATGAGGCTTTAGGGGGACAACTAGACATAAACCATAACATGACAGCTTACTTTTTTTTTTTCTCAAAAGAATGCATGTTAAACTACTTTCTTAAAATGAGAAATATTATATATGCAGGGATTCTGCCAATTAGCCTCTGATTATTAAAATTCTTGTCTCTCCCATGTAAAATATATTCATTTTCTTTCATGCATATTCTTATTTCAGAGTGGTATTAATGCAAAGTGGAGGAGCTCATCATCTAAATCAGGTCTAGGTAGGGTAAGTTTTCTCAAAAATAGTTCCCTCCCAATTCACACCTGCAATCCGGAGCTCGGTTACCTGCCTCACTTATCTCTGTCACGCAGTACTGAGACAAAAATAGAAAAAAATGCACTCGGTGGTTCAGGACAGAAAAGAGAGCACGACATAGGGTCGTGCCTCCCAGGGGTCTAGAGCATTTCTGCACACCTAGTACACACTTACCATGTTTTTGAGTCAAGTGCCGTGTATTTCTTAGGTGTGATACATTATTTGTAGTCTTCCAAGCTTTTGGTTCATTTTTATAGATTCCTCCCTAGAAGATGTTTTTCCCTTCCTTATTCATTTCCTTTCAGGAGCTGTCTGTTTTGTTTTGTTTTGTTCCCAATTAAGAGAACAAGCAAAATTTTTCTTACCTCCTTCTTGTGTTGTGTGTGTTGTTGCTGTTGGTGTCATTGTTTGCCACCTTGCAGTACTTTTTATTAGAGAGAAGTTTGATCTGTGGATCTCTGAGACAAAGATTCTTCCTTCTCTGAGTGTAAGCGCTATGGGACACACCCCGAGCCTCCTGAATGGCCCCTTTGTGTTGCAGAGTACTTCAAACCTATCCTCAAGGTTTTTCACAAACCTCTTTGCTGATCAAGTAGAGTCTTTACATGTATCATTAATGCTTTCTGAGTTTTCCATAAAGGATCTTAGAGGTTTACCTACTCTTAACTTTATCATAGCCCTAAGGCAATTTCTTACTTTGAGAAACTTTCACTGTGTGGAAGGAGGAGCTCTGGCCCCCTATAATGCTATTCTAAACTCTTTATTGCTTACCTTTTTACCATTTTTCACTGAAACAAAAACCGCCGCTTTCATCATTCTGCCTACAAATAATGAAATGTTGTGTTCTTACCAAAACTGAGCAGGCAGGTCCACTTTCCACCTCAGTGTCTTCCACTGTCTAGCGCAGCCTGCTTTGCCCCAACTCTGGTAACAATGTCTTCCATTCTTCATTGATAGTCTTCTCAATGCTCTTCTGCCTTCTGGCTGCCTTCCAGTCCCGAGCAAAGGCTGTTTCAGATTTTTGTCACAACAGAACTCATTTTAAGACATAATTTCTGTTTTAGTTATGTATTCATGGAGAAAAAAAAATACTTTAAAGATTAGTGACATCTAATACAGCATTTACCATGATTACAACTTTGTGTGTCAAGAATCTGAGAACAGCTTGGGTGGGAGGTTTGCTGTGCGAGCAGGTAGAGCCTGGGGACTGGGAGACCCGGGACTCAGAAAGTGAGTCAGTTTGATAGCTTAGGCCGCTGCAAAGCTGGCTGGAAAAGTAGGTGTGACCTGTTCACGACGAGCGCTCTTGGAACACAAACATGTTGTTCTCTGCGTCTTGCACACGGACTTCTCTTGAGAACTTGAGCAGGTTTTCAAGAGGATGAGATAACAGCACGTCTTCCCAGCACCCTAATGTAGGTGTTCTCCTGGGCTTCAGTGAAATTTGGATTATATGAAAAGACACAGGAGGTTCTAAGGGTAGCCGAGGCTGCTTTCCGCAGGAAATTCCTTTGTCTTGATTTTTTTCTCTTTCTTTCAGCCCCAGTTTGTTCTGCAGAGCCAGCTCCTCACTCATTCCTCACTTTTACTTTTACAAATAAGCTTTGCTGCACTGTTTTGTTCATTTCGTTCAATTCTTTGTTCCGGATGAGAAGCATTTGGAATCCAACTCCAGCAAGAGAGGCCAGGAAGAGGCCTAAGGGCCTGCTAATGTTTATTTGGGGAGCCACTTTTAGAAGGAGCTGATCCATAGCTAGCCTGTACAGGTTGTTGCTCCGTGCCCTGGTGGTCTTGGAGCTCAGAGGCTCCCAGAGAAGATTCTTGAGTTCACAGAATGGGATCCAAGTCAGAAAGTATGAGTTTAGCAAGCGTATGTATGAAGGTACAAACAATACACTCAAATAAAGCCAGCTTTTACACTAAGAATGCTACAGTTGGTAGATTTTAAGCAGCCAGGGATAAGGTGGCAACTGTTAATAATAAAAATGCATTCTTATCAAGGAAGGGCGAGCAGAGCCAGACATAGGAATTTGAAGTGAATTCTAGGGTTGATTTTGTTTTCTTTTCCTAGAATTTTGATAGAGGCCTAAGGAACTTCTGAACCTGAAATAAGGAATTTAGCTCACCCTGTTACCACCCAATGGATCTAATAGATAGATAGATTCCAAGCTATTGTTTATAGAAAGCAAAGAATGCAAAGAGCATAGCTAGTGGTGAGGGAAAAGCAGCTACAGATATTAAGGATCGGGTAGAGAGAAATGGTGCTGGAACAACAACGTCGGTGCATGAAACCCACACAGACAGATGAGGCTTCGGAGCTCAAGAATGAAAGGAAGCAGGTGCTTGGGTCTGGAGTCATAAGGAAATGGCTCTAGGCTACCGCTTGAGCTCAAGTGGGTGGAGGGGAGGGATTAAGAAGGAGTGGACCCTGGACTCAACTATGTGTTCTGCTTCCATTTTTCTACCCTTACTAACCCCACACATGAGCCAGGTGTGCAGGTTTGCTAACACTCCTTCGAACAGGCGGCACAGTTAGTGTTCAGAGACTGCTCCTCTCCTCCCACTTGTATTTGGGTAACACCCCTGGGCCAATCTGCCTTCCACTGCACAGGAAAACAGTAGAAAATAAAATAACAAAGGCCCAGAAAATCTTCACATCTCCAGGTCAGAGCAAACTTCGGCAACCACTTGCCTACTTGAGAACTGTTAAAGACCCACAAATAGGACCACATGCTCACTGTGTGATGTAAGTACACTGAAGCCTGAGGCAGGCCAGAGTGCTGGATGCGCTGAAATGACTCAGCACACTGTGTCAATCATTCCTGTCAATAGGACCCATAGACTCAGTAGGAAGCCCAAAACCTGATTAACCCATGGGCTGTGCTTTGGATTCCTTTGTCATCCCAACACCACATTTCTGATCAAGTCATCATTTTGTATCTATTGGGATGATCTTTCTCTGAGCAGGTCTCCCACTCCCTTCATTAAATGAAACTTTTTCTTGTACCATTGGGAGCACATTTGTAATGCTTTGCTCATCATACAGAAGACCGTACAATGTATCTGCCAGAAGCAATGTGTGACATCACTGGGGAGAAGAGGAAGAAGAAGGAGAAGAAGAAGAAGAAGAAGAAGAAGAAGAAGAAGAAGAAGAAGAAGAAGAAGAAGAAGAAGAAGAAGAAGAAGAAGAAGAAGAA
>PVJA010033138.1:0-23564 GCA_004027025.1 Myocastor coypus | reverse complement strand
GGATTTGACCCTGGAAGATACAAAAAAAAAATGAATGTTTAGTTATACAGGTCTTGCTTCGACTTGCCCTTAACCACCAAGCAGGAAAAAAAATGCTTAATTACAATGCATGAAACAGAGCTAGATGTGTGAGACGAGCTTTAGGAGGCTTAGATTCAATACCCTCCAAAATCACAAGCTTCACTGGTGGCCCACTGCAATTGCAGAACATTTGGCTGTATATGTACCTGCTTCGTCTTAGTCCAAAGAGAATTATACTCTTATCCTTTTTTTTTTCTAAGCAACGTCAATAGGGATGTGGGTCATGCCCACACACTGCACTCTGTAGAACGACTGTGAGGATAATATGCAATATGTCAACTTTCAAGGAAAAGAAAGGGGAAAAGAAAAAATAATAATAATGTTGATTTAGAAGGTTTAATGTTTAATTGTTTGATCAAGCTTATATACCTATATGTATTAATCTAAACTGATCTGATGATGAAAATATGTAATATAACTCGTGTTAAATTTAAACAATAAAAAAGGAAAAAAAAAAAACACACTCGTATTTGAAATCTGTCAGTCTCACCTATTTAAACATTGTATCGTTTCCTTAGTGTAAGAACCCGATAAATTAAGTAAAAACTATAAGGTGCAATAAATGTGGTGAAAGGGACTGAAACCATTTAAAAGTAAAGAAAAATTGAAATGAGAGAAAGGCGAAAAGAAAGAAGGAAGAAAACTGATAAAACAGCTGAGATAGTTGTACTACTAATTTCTATTATCTTATTGAAAGGAGCAATTAATATTTCATTGTTTGCTCAACCCGCCATGAGCAACTCCTTTGGCAATAACAATATACAACGCAACAACCTTTGTTAATTTCCTATTATGTTTTGGAATTCTGTATCATTTTATGGTTTTCTATGGTTCTGTTTTGTTTTGTCTTTCATTTTATTATTTGGCTTTTTTCATTTCTCTTTAAAATAAAATACAATGGTAAAAGACTCAACATAAAGGAAAGAAAGAAATATCCTACAGAGAGACCGCATGGGGAAAAATTGAGATCTCCCAATAATAATGCTAATTTTCTTCTGTGTGATTGAGTTCCTTTGGAATTCGATATTCCATTACCTTTCAACCCCTCCAACTGCAATTATGAAAGGTGTGTATTTCTATTTGTTGTAAACTCCTTAGAATGTTTGAACCATAACTATTAACTTGCTGGTGTATTAATAGTACACAAATTAAGGAAACATGTGCACACTGCTATTACAGGAACTGTATAGTTCCTGAGACTTGAGAAAATATGTTACATGGAAAATGATATGTATCCTTTATTGTTGCCTATGTAGCTTTCTTTGCTGCTCTTTCATTATGTTTAATTCGATTCTCCTTTCTTTGTGCTTTTCAGTGCTGTTCCAACGCTTACAGTATTTTTAGGGTATCATTTTGGCTGAGTATAATTGGATGTATATCTATCGCTTCAACTTCTTTATCTGCTCCAAATTTAATGTTTAAATTTACTCTTTATTGTATTAGCAGAAATAAGTTGGATCATTTGCGAAATGCTTAAGACATGAGGGCTACACTCTTCTAAAAGATATCAATGTTCTTATAAAGAGGTTGCATTGAACTCCGAGGCTTCAACCACACTTCCACTATGTGAAGATGCAATGTTTCTCCTCACCTGTATTTGATGCATGGAAACACGTAAGTAATACTGTCCATGAGGAAACAAGCCTTCAGTAAATATTGAATCTGCGAGTGAGTTGACCTTCATCTTTCCTTACTTCAAAGCTGTGAAAATGAAATGTCAGTTTTAAACACAATGAATTTGTGGTATATTATTTTCTTAATTTTATTTATTTATTGTTTTTTGTATTTTAGGGAAGGGTCTGCAGGGTGTTCAGGGTCTCTCTACTGGATTGGATGCGTAGTAACCCACCAATTTGTAGCCTCCCAAGAGCTGGGAATATAGGTGCACACCACAGTGCACAGTCTCAATCAGTTTCATCATGCCCTCGGGTTGGGGCCAGAGCCACAAACCTGAGGAATGAACCCCTGGCCCCTGAGCCTGCTTCCAGCCTCTGTAACTGCTTCCAGGTGCTTTAGTCCTCTGATCTATTTGTCTGGCCCTTATTTTATTTTAGTAATATATTTTATTTTATTTTATTTTTGTTTTATTTTATTTTATTTTATTTTATTTTATTTTATTTTATTTTTGTACTGGAGATCAAACTCATGGCACTGTGCTTGCTTGGCCAGCAATTCTGCTGCTGAGCTCCATCTCTGGCTGTGGTATTTTTTAATAGGAACCTGAAACTGATGAAGACAGGTTTTATTTTTAACTTGGGTGACTAATATTATTCTTCTGTTTATTTTGTGAATTGCTGTAGTAATTACTAAACTCTAAACAAACACTTTTGATCTATTCTTATTAAGCTCACTGTTAGGGTACGCCACTTTTGTTTAATACTACTTTGTATTTTTTTTCTTGAGAACATATAGTGCTTTGATTTAATGCTTTGCATTAGGCATAGTCACAATTTTATTAACTACATGAAAATTTCCGGTGAGTTTTTCTTTTTCAATTTTTTGTTATGTGTCTTGCTTTGTGTTATAACTTTCATATATACGTGGCTACCTTTTTAATAAATTATATACAAAAGCATTTATAAAACAGTGAGGAAGATTTTTTTTTTCCCATTAGGAATGTTTCATCCCAGAGCTTTTGCTTTTGCTTTTTTGTTTGTTTGGTTGCTTTGCATTGGTGTGGTTTGATTACTTTAGTTTGGTTTGCTTTGGTTGACTGTGAATAAATCCCTAAATCTGTTCCTTCATTCTATCATTGTCATTGAAGTACAGGTGTGAATTCCTTGTTTCCTTCATTCACTATCTTCCTCCATTGTTTATTAATGTGATAGTAATGTTTGTTTTCTATTTCTACTTTCCAGAACCAATTATAGTCTATAGAAAGTTGTATTAACCTTATATTACATTCCAGTTTTACAAGCAAAAATATATTCAGATTTTACATACCTACATAATGCACTTTTAAGTGAGAAATTGACCGTATTGTTGTTTTCAGATCTACATTTATAGGCACACTGTTGATACCTACCTGCATCCTCTATTTAGGATAGGATCTAGAGAATCTCACTGCATAGACCAAACTCATAATTATTCTGTTTTTAACTCCCCAAGAGCTGGGAAGACAGGCACATGGCGGTATGCTCAGTCTCAATCAACTTCTCAGTGTATCCCACCAGCAAGCTAGCCACTGCATGCTGGGGATCAAAACCTAACTGCTGATCTCTGCCTAGACAGGCGCTTTAGTCCATTGAGCTATCAGGCAGGCCTTCTGTATCTTTTCTGACCATGTTTTTACCATCTCTCTCATTTTGAAATATGATTTCTAATATTTCATGTGTTGAACTCGAATTTTGGAAGTTTATGGTTCTTCATAGATTGGAAAGAACTGAAGCTAACCCAAATATAAGCTATTTCATTCAATCTGGAAGCTTCTAAATTGATGATTTTATTTGAACCTGTCATAGACATTATTTATTTCCCTTTGTTAACTGCAATTGTAATGTTGTACAACTTTTACAAAGCAGTCAAATAAAACAAACTGATAAGCACTCACAGTATCAGCCAGTTACATGTATTGTCTGGCTTAAAACAAAATAGACATGTACTGCTCCTTGTTCAAAAAGTAATTACAGATGACTTTTTATTTATTTGTTTTCTTTCCATTAAACTTATCATCACGCATTGTACTTGACAGTTAATGCTATGGGTTTATGGGGATGGTGATTATCATGTGGATAATCGAGGATCTTCTACAACTTGAGGCATAAATAATGTACACATCTGGCCTTGCCATACCATGCCCTTGAGCATGGTAGAAGGAAGCAGCAGTGTTAGATAGGGAAAAGCAGCGATCTAATGAAAACCTATTCTGACCATGTACAGCCTATGGTTTTAAGGCAATGTATGTGTTTTATTGTTATTATAAATCAGTATACCCAGTCTATTTGAAATATAAAATTATTGGGATGTTCAGAATATTGCCATATATGTATTAAACCTCTTGTGAGTATAGGGACCTGTGTGGTAGTACTGATTTTATGTCCATGAATTCAGCCCCACGTTGACAGAAAGATGTCTCATATAACCATAATATGCAATTTTGATGGATCTCATGGACATTAGCTATGAGTTTGGCCACTGTTACCCTATGAAAACATTTTCTTTTTTCTAATGTCTTATGAAAAATTTACATTTCCAAACATTTGTTTTTATTAACTTTAATAAAAAATAGCATAGAGACAGTTTTACAACAGGATAGTAGGAGAGATACAACAATTAATACATTGGATATTGTTGTCTTCACAGTACTTGTTCACAGTACAAGATGTAGACTTGGTATCTTGTATAAACACTATTAGTAGAAATCTTTCTTGTCATTGAAGTAAGAGAAAATAGCTGTATATATAGTCCAATGGTCCATAATTGTAATACTTTATCAGCAGAATTGACAATGTCGGAAGATACTGACTTCAGCATTTTTATAGCTCAGTATATTACTATTGCATTACATTTCTACCTCATGATTAGACTTTTCTGTTGGATGGTTAAGACCAAGGTAAAACAAGACCTATATAGCAAAAATTGTAGCTTTTATATCTGAGAAGGGCAGTCAAATGCCCTCAGGAATTACTCTGAAACCACATACAGCTTTTTATAGATCTTTTGACAATGTTAGCCACCTGGATGTGTCACAACATTGTTTGACCAATTTGCACTTTGTGAAAGCCTGAGAGAATATTTTCTCTCTAGTTGGCTCTCCTTAGGCATACTATACATTTGAAGAAAACAATAAAGAGAATTAATGAAACAAAAATTGTTTCTTTGAAAAATTAAATAAAATTGAAAAGTCCCTAGCTAACCTCATCAAAAAGAGGAAAGAAAAATACTCAAATGCAAGAAAATAAAGGGGAGAAAACACCACAGACACAGTGGAGATTCAGAAGATCATTAATAGATACTTTGAGGATCTTTACTCTCACAGAATTGAAGACATACATGAAATGGACAGATTCCTAGAAAGGTACAAATTACCAAAGCTGAATCAAGAAGATATAAGAACTCTAATCAGTCCAATAACAACCAATGAAACACAAAATCTAATTAAAAGAAAAAAACTACCAAAGAAGAAAAGTCCAGTTCCTGGTAGATTCACCACTGAATTCTACAAGAAATTCACAGAATATGTAATCCCAATACTCCTCACATTCTTCAGTGACATTGAAAAGGAAACACTCCTCTCAAATCATTCCTGGAGGTAAGAATTATAATGACACCCGAACCAAAGATGCAACTATAAAAGAGAACTACAGTCCAGGCTTCCTCATGAACATAGATGCAAAAATCCTCAATAAAATACTCACAAATAGAATACATCAAATCATTAAGAATATTACATACCATGACCAAGTAGGATTCATCGAAGATATTCAAGAATGGTTTAACATATATAAATCTATAAATGTAATACACTGTACCAATAGAGTCAAATCCAAATACCACACGATCATTTCATTGATGCAGAAAAGGCTTTTGACAAAGCCCAAGACTCATTCTTGTTCATAGTCCTACAGAAAATTGGGATAGATGGCCTCTACCTCAATCTGATAAAAGATATCTATGACAGTCTAACAGCTGACATAATTCTAAATGGGAAAAAACTGCAGTATTTTGCTCTCAGACCTGGTACAACACAAGAATGTCCTTTATCACCACTCCATTACGATATAGTTCTGGCATGATTAGTTACAGCTGTTAAACAAGAGAGAGAAATAGACGGAATAAGAATAGTTAGAGAAGAAGCTAAATTATTATTTGCAGATGACATCATACTCTACTTGAAGGACCCAAAAAGCTCCACCAAGAAGCTACTAGAATTAATATGCAAATTCAGTAGCATAGCAGATACAAAGTCAATACCCAAAAGTCAATAGCATTCTTCTACACAGATAACAAACACACTGAGAGGGAAATTAGAAAAACAATGCATTCTACAATAATACCACCAAAATACTTCTTACAGAGAAATCAAAGTTGGAAACAGAGCTCAAGCTACTAGTATAATCAATTTTTGGTCAAAGTCCTTTGCTGAACTCTGTTTCTTTTTATTTTTTTCTTAATTGTAATGAAAAGAAATAGCAACAAGTCACTTTTACAACAGGTTAGTAGGACAGTTACAGTAACTCATACATTGCATATTGTTGCTTTCATAATATTTATTTAAAGTAAAAGATGCAGACTTGATATCTAGTATAAAATCTATTAGTACAAATCTTTCTTCTCATTGAACTAAGAAGCTGTATATATAGTCCAATAGTCCATAATAGTAATGGGTTTTTTAAGCACAAGCGTCTACGTTATAGGGAGTAATATCATTAAGCTTCTCTTCTGGACAGTTAACTATTTCAATTGGCAGACCAAAAATTTAGAGAAAATGAAGGGCTACAAAGATAGCCAATACTTTGTCCCTAGCCCTTCAAGGTCCACGAGGACTCAGGACATAAGAGAATGTGTTCTGTGACACCCTATAACTCAGAGGTATCCCAACATTTCTGTTCAAGGAGATTATGGGGCTACTGAGGAAAGGGAGTGACAATGTATAGTGTGCCTAAGGAGAATCGCCTAGAGAGAAAAATTTTCTCAGGCTTTCACAGAGAGCAAATTGGTCAAGCAAAGGCCGTGACTCATCTAGATAGCTGACACTGTCAAAAGATCTTCAAACAGCTATACTTTATTTCAGGGTAAATACTGAGGGGATCACTGACCTTGTCACATACAATAGTTCCTTTTTTTGTTATGTACATCTTTCTTTATCTTGGTCTTTACTATCCAATAGAAATGTCTAACCACGAGGTATAAAAAATAAAGCCATAATAATATGCTGAGCTGTAAATGGTTCAAGTCAACAGCTTCCGACATTGCCAGTTCTGCTGAAACTTGTTTTTTTTTTTTTTTTTTTTTTTTTTTTGTGGGACCAGGGTTTGAACTCACGACCTTGCATTTGCCCAGCAGGCACTTGTGCCTCGAACCTATCTCCCCAGCCCTGAAACTTGTTCTTGATGTGTTAGTTTTAAAGAAATTTTTCTTTTCAGCCATGCTTATCAAATTCATATTCAATAATTACTTGTGTAACTTTTACTTTATTTAAAACATATGCAAATGCAAAGCATTTTCAAACTTCCTGGTGTAAGATATTCATAATTAAAGAGATCAACTTCTGCCTATCAACTTATACAAAATTAATTCAAGATACATTATTAATCCAAATGCAAAGCAGAAAGTACATAACATTCAAGGGAAAATATGACTGGTTCCTTTAGAGAGTAAATTTTAAATGAAGACTATTTGCTAGGCCAGAAATATAGCTCAGTTTCATAACAGTGGTCTGGCAAGCACAAGGTGTTGAGTTTGATTCCAAGAACAAAACAAATGACGTCTATGCCATATGTTTATATGTTGGACCATAACTTTTATATCAAACCTAGAGTTAAAATAGTAACTCAACTTTGATAACCAAAGTATGGTCCATCATATAAAAATGAATTATTAGGTTTTATTTAAAAATTTCTCTCTGAGGGATGGTGGTATAGCTCAGTGGCTAAACACTTAAAGAAATTTCTCTGTGAAGTATATGTTTGAGAAGATTATAAGGTAAGGTAACAGACCAGGGGAGAATAATTGCAAACCATATATCTAATGAAGGCTATCTATCCATCTATCTATATTTTTTCTGTATTTAGGACAGGGTCTACAGGGTGCCACTATGTAGAGTGGACTCAGTCATTCTCCTGTTTTCAGCCTCCCAAGTGCTGTGATTACATGCATACAACACCAAGCCAAGTGTTAATCACTGTCTCACAGCACCCGATGAAAGGTTTTGGCAAGGTACAGCATGTGGGAGATTGAGCACCAGCTGCTGCACTTTGCTTGAGGAGGTGATTTAGTCCTCTAAGCTAAAGCTATCAGGCTCTCTCTCTCTCTCTCTCTCTCTCTCTCTCTCTCTCTCTCTCTCTCTCTCATATGATATATATATATATATATATATATATATATATATATATATATGCCATGTTAAGTTTTACAATAAGAACATGAATAATCCAGTTAGAAAAATGGGCAAATTAAATTAAGTAATAATTTACTGATGAGAATGCATCAGTAAAATTATGAGTACTTGAATATATGTATATAATTAATTAGGGAATTATAAGCTAAAACTACATTGCCATATCACTGCACATATATTGAATATGAGAGTTTAAATAATTAGAGCAATATAAAATCTTGACAAGGGAAGGACTAAAATGGAATAGTCAATCCAGTCATGGTGATGCATGCCTGTAATCCCAGGCCTCAGGAGCCTGAGGCCAGAGGATTGTTGCAAGCTCTAGACTAGCCTCAGTTACAAAGTGAGCTCAAGGCCAGCCTGAACTTCATAGCAGGACCCTGTCTCAAAAAGACAAACAAACGGAGTAGTGATCAAAAGGATAGTAGAAAAATTTCTATGTCCAGATTCTACACACCTTGAAATTAAAACTTCCCAAAAAAACTGTGCATCTCTAGGACTGAAAGACAACTAATAGAAAAATTAGAAGCCATAGATAAGTTGCAGAAACAGATAACAATATAGAGAAAGGAATAATCCTGTCTGGAAGCTCACCTCAGCTCCTCAGGAACAGAACTCGTCTTTGCAGATACAATGTAATGTTCAAGGGTTGAGAGCTCCACAGAGAAACAATAGACCAATAAAGTAGATTGAGATACTAAAAAGCTGGGGCTGGGGAGATAGCTCCATGGAACAAGTACCTGCCTGGCAAGTGCAAGGTCGTGAGTTCAAACCCTGGCCCCACAAGAGAGAGAGAGAGAGAGAGAGAGAAAAGCTAAGAGTTATTGAAAACTGGAAAAAGGGACACCTTCCAAATGACACTAAACAGATGGAGAAGGAATGCTGCACAGCAACTGTCATATTGCCAGAGAGTGTATAATCAGCTGCCAACTTCAAAAGGTGTTGTAATTTTAGACTGAGTTTCAGTTTACTTCAGGATTCACAGTATTACTTTCCTGCAGGGACTAGGAGAATAAAATCATAAGAAACAGTTGCACAAAGGGTGTTCAGCTGGACATAGAGTGCCTGAGAAGATTAAAGTCATTTGGGAAATACAGCCCCACTTTGTATGGTGACAACCTAGTCTGTAAATGTGTGGCTTTCAAAAGAAGCAGAGTTTTAGTGTTAGCATCAAGTAAAACAATTTGTTCAAAACATTGTGCTTCTCATTAGACACTGGAGAGATCACAGTTCTCATTGATATTTCCATTTATCCACTAGAGAAAGGACACCTCTTGCTTTTGTCGCAGGCTTGGATGTGAGTGATCTCTGAAAGAAGAGAGCATTTAACAAACACATGCAATAAAGCTAGACACACACACACACACACACACACACAAACACACACGTGTGTGACTTTCTGAATTCCATAACTGCAGATTCTATTTTTTATTTATTTTTTTTGTTTCAGAACTTTTGTTTATTTATTTATTTTTATGTCCGGCTCAGCCCGCCCTGAGGGCTGGCCTGGTGCAGCATGTGGTGCTGGGGATCCAACCGCAGTCCCTGCAGTTTCCCAAGGCTTTCTTAAGCAGGCGCTTTAGACCACTGAGCCATCCCACCGAGCCCAAATGTAGATTCTATAAAGAAACTCACATATACAAAATTATGGACAAAAATATGTTAACTCTACTTTTTCCATTTTTTTCTCTTCATTTTTGTGACTTTGGGAATAATTTTTCTTTTTATTTTTTCATTTTCATTTATCTTTTTTATTTTTCCTTTTTTTCTATTTTGAATTTCTACTTCATTTTTGTTATTTTCTGTTATTTTTCCCTAATTGAATTCATGTTGTTTTATAGCTTAATACCTTTTATTACTTGCTTCTCTTTATCAGCAATATTGATAAAATTTATCAATATCAGCAACATTGATAAACACCTTGAACTCTTTACTATTTTCTCTCACTTGTTTCCCATCATTAATAAAAATACTAAGCTTTACTAACTTTAGCATTTATCTTGAAGTTATTGTTGAATACTTTTATGGTTAGTGAAAGCGTAGTAATCACATTTAGTGGCTATATACTATATTACAATACTGGTACTTTGGTTGAAAAACACAACCATAACCATGACTCTGGTTACAAACCAAATTGGATGAGAAATAAATCAATTTCAATGATTAGTTAGACCTTACAGGGACATTTGATTTGATTTTTGTAAAATTTGGTGTGTGTTATTATTTGCATCTTGTTGTCCCCCAAAAGTCTCAGCAAGGCATGGGGTAGACTTCTAGAGTTTGCAATTAACTCATGATCCACTGGGTTGATGGCTGTGAGTACTATACCCAGCCTAGGGTGGATAGCCTGAATTCAGCCTTCTTTGTCCACTCCTCCCTTACTCTTTTGTTTTTTGCTGCCACCATAAATGGATGTTCTTTGATCTTTGCCACTGCCATGAAAGTTTGCACTCTGCCATGTGCCACTCTGCCTTAGAGCCAGCTGAGTATGGACTGAAATCCCCAGTAACTATCAGCTAAATAAACCTTTTCTTCCTTCATTTTGAGTGTCACTTATTTGTCCCAGAAACAAGAAAAGAGTAACTGATACAGTTTGCAACCAGAATTCTGGAAAGAATTAACTTTGTGAACCAAGCTATGAGTGTATTTGGCGTTTTCTACTGATTAAACTCTAATTACAAATCTATTTTCTACACATTAATATTGATATGTTATTGGTTCTTATAATATGTCAATATTCACTGCCTTTGATGTTACTATTACTACTGATTTTGCTGCTACTTTCAAGGTAGCATCGCTGTTACTATTACTATGATTTTTCTCTGTCAATATATGGATTATTTTTGTGTAATATTGCTATAATGTATTCCAGGATAGCTCTGTGCTCAGCCCATTAAACTGTACCTTTTTCTCCTAAACTAATGAAGTTGATTGTATTTTGAAATAGAAGTAAAGACCTATAACTAATCCAGAGTAAAACACAAAAGTGTGGACACCAACTAATGAGAATTCCAAACAATAGAAAGTATCATTAGATTAAAATAAAACTAGTTCACTGAAATAAACAATGTACGGAAACTTTTAGTCATTCTCTCAAAAATAAGAGAAGACTCAAGTAAATCAAACTAAGGATAAGGTGACATAATAGTCTACATAGATGATCCCAAAAACTCAACTGAGACACTTGTAGGTTTAACATCCAAATTCAGTAACATAGCATGATACAATGTCAGTGATAAAAAATAAATACCATTTCTGTATGCAAACAGTAAGTGCACAGAAAGAGAAATTAGGGACACCATGTTTTTCAAAATAACATAAAAAAAATAGTTACAAATCAATACCATAAAATAAAGTCTTTCTACAGTGAAAATTTCAGTACTGTGAAAAAAGTGGTCGTAGAGGATTTCAGAAAATGGAGAGATAGTCTTTGGTCCTGGACATTAAGAATCAATATTGTAATAAAGGCCATATGCTCAAATTTGTTATACAGATTCAATGCAATCTCAATCAAAATATGATTAGCATACTTCACAGATGTAGAGAAAACATTCCTAAAATTTATTGGGAACCAGAAGAAACTTTAAATAGCAAAAGCAATCCTGGGCAACAAAGCAAAGAAACAGGCATCACAATCTCTGATTTTTAATTATAATACAAAGCTACTGTGATATAATTAGCATGGTACTGTCGTAAGAACAGGACTGAGAATGGAATAGATGAGAAGATTCAAACTCAACTAAAAACACAATGAACAAACGTCTTTGAAAAAGGGATGAAATCAGTTAAGTGAAAGAAAAATACCATATATAATAAGTGATGAAGGAAAGGTTAGCTTTCCACAAAAAGAAGGCAAAAGTTAGACTCATTTCTACTACCATGTCCTAAATTAAAGTAAAAAGGAATAAAGGATTTAAACATTAAAACAAAAACACTAAATCTAGTGAAAAATAAATTAAGTGGAAATCTTAAAGGTGGAGAGTTCATGAATAAAAATTGAACTCCATGGTAAATACTTCCAGGAAACCAAAACTGGAATCTCACCTTCTGGAAAGGTTTTTATGGGCTGGCGAGATGGCTCAGCAGTCTAAAGTACCTGCCAAGGCAAGCTTAGGCAACGGCAGGGACTGCAGTTTAATCCCAGGCTCCCATGCTACACCAGCCACACACCCAGGGTAGGTTGAGCTGGCCATAAAAATAAAAAAAGAAAAAAAAAAGTTTTTTCACATGAATATTGTAGTGGTTGATACAATGTGTCAACTTCGCTGAATGACTGAGCGGCCCGATTCCCTGTTGGTGGGAGCCCCACTCTGGGGTACAGTTGGCTCCTCCCTGTGGTGTGACCAGGGCCTGCCTAGGATATGATTGGCTCCTCCCTAGAGCAGGATCAAGGGCCCATCCTGGGGTATGACTGGTTCCACCCTAGGGCACAATGGGCCACGTCAGAATGACTGAGCACAAAAAGACTTTTTAAAGGGCTGAAGGAGTCAACACTTCACTTCATTGGAGAAGCTTCAGTCTTCGCATTCAGACTGGACTTCATCATCTGGCTTGCAGCGCAGAGTCTTCAGCCTCCAGCTTGGATCTTTCACCATCCATCACAGACTCTTCAGTGTCCATCACAGACACTTCAGTCTTCCATCGCAGACCTATCAGCTGACAGAGACTTACACAGAACGCTGCAGTGAAGTAGAAACCTTGGAAAGGAATTCTTCAGTGTGGAGTGTGCAGACACCCTGTGCGTGCTTCCTCATCTGACTCTGTGGCTGACTATTGTAAACCAATCTTATAATTCCTTATGGATTGTATATTTTGTGTTAATATCCATTCCTTATGTTATATCTATTCTGTTCCTCTAAGTAAAAGCCTGACAAATACAAACAGAAATCGCCAAGAGAGTCACAATAAAACCCATGAACTTCAAAAAAATTATGGCCTACTGTGTCTCTGACAAAGATCTCTTATCTAGAACATATAGAGAACTAAAAAAAAATCAGGTTCCAATATCAATGACCCAATCCAATTCTGAGATGAACATGCACTACTCAGATGAAGAAATATAAGTGGCAAATAAAAACATGAAAAAATGTTTAGCATCATACGTTATTCAAAAATACAACTTAAAATAGATCTGAGATCCATCTCATCCCAGAAAGAAGAGTTGTCATTAAGAACACAACCAATACAAATGATGGATGGGGAAATAGGAAGATGACAATGGGGACTGGGGAAGGTGGCACACGCCTATAATCCCACCTCTTGGGAGCTTTGTAAACAGGTGAGTCACTATGAGTTCCATCAAGTAGGGAGACCCTGAACACCCTGTAGATCCTTCTCTAAAATACGAAAAAAGTATGTAAGGTATCACTTCCTAGCTAGATAGAAACAATATGGTTAATATAGCCAAACTTTCTAAATAGGTTCAACTAAATATCAGTCAAAATTACAACTCCAGTCTTCCCAAAATTATTAAAACTGTAATGTCTTATGGAATCATAAGAAAACCAGAAGACCAAAAACAATCCTGAACAACAGTAGCAAACAGGAGGCATCACAGTTCAGGACTCCAAGTTATTATACAGTGTTACAGTGGTAACAAATAGCATGATACTCAAGAAATCATGGAAGATGCAGAAACAACTCCAGACACAAAAAGTTAAGATGATTGACCTTTTTAAATTTTTTTTTTTTTTTTTAACTGGGGAGTGAATTCAGACTCTTGCTCTTGACAGGGAAGCTTGATCTCTGACCTGATTAAAAATGTGTTTACTGGTTAGAGATTGGTGATAGGAGCAAATGTTTTATTCTGCTGTAGCTGTCGATGAAGACAGCATGATATACATGGACATTGAA
Source organism: Myocastor coypus (assembly GCA_004027025.1). Classification (NCBI taxonomy): domain Eukaryota; kingdom Metazoa; phylum Chordata; class Mammalia; order Rodentia; family Myocastoridae; genus Myocastor; species Myocastor coypus. Next base: position 9,571 of record PVJA010033138.1, on the reverse strand, counting down.
AAGGAGAAAAAAGAACACAAAAGAGAATTCTACTATAAATATTTTTAAACCAGGAGCAATCAAGTTCTGCAAAGATTCAGGAACTAACTCTATGTGGTAACACTCTGAGTTATCTGTGTATGTATAGGTATATGTAAGTGACTTGGTGTCAGACACAGAAATCTTAGAGCTTTAAATTTTCCTCAAAATTTAATGGTTGACTATTGTATATCTTATGTAATTTAATAAATTGGAGAATCAATGTGAGAGAAGGACATTAGATTTTAGATTAACGGAGAACACAAAGTTTTTAAGAGTTTTGTACTCATCAAAACAGCTCACCAACCTTTCTATAAAGGGTAAAAGTAGGATAAGTAGTTCTTCTTTGGCATAACATGTATTTTAATAAGTAGAAGCTCCTAAATGTCGAATCTCTGAGAAATTTCAAGGCTTATCAATTCCTTATAAAACTATATCCAGGACATGTCAACTCCCCAAGACAAAAGATCTGGGAGAGGATACTGCTCACCCTACATTTTTCTACAAAGATGAGAAACTACCTATACAAACTGTAACAGTGTGGCAGAGATGAACAATAGCAGATCTCTGGGCCCACTCACAAGTAGCTAAAAATGAATGCATAAATCCCGTGAAGAGAGTCCTAAGGAGTTCTATGTTACTGTCTGGTGTGAAAAACTGACCCAAATTTTCTCCTTTGCCATTAGTATACTATGCATAGTTAAACATACAAAATAGAATTAAAAGGAATACCTTTTAAAGAATAGTCTTATTAATTTTAGGGTATATGTGAAAAAAGCCTACCTCTTTAAATTACACTGCCATCCTGAACTTCATATCTTAGACCACATCCAAATTATATTATTTCAAAAAAATGTGTTGTATAAAGTCTTTCTGGAATTTGACAAATTTAAAGAGTCAGACCCACAAAAGAAATCTACTCCAGTGTTGAAAATAAATCAAGGAACCCAAGATTATCCTTCTCACCTGCCATTACATGACTGAAGGATTTTTTTTTTTTTGAGAAAGTTTTTAGGTTGTGTTAGTTGTGAAAGAAAGGGGACTTGAGGCGTTGAAGACAAACCAACATGGTGCTCATTTCTAATGCTGCACTCTGCTGTATGGTAGTAAGTCCTACATTCTTCCTTGTATGTGACAACTTAAACAGTGTGGATCCAGGGGCTGGGGAAATATCTCAGTAGAATAAGTGTTTACCTGTCAAGCGCAAAGGCCTGCGTTCAATCCACATCTCCCCCCAATATCTCCAAAAAGAATGTTGAGTCAGATTTCCTTTTTTGTGCTGAGGCTGAGGCTTATAATGAGCTTTCAGGAGTGGACTATAATATTAGTTTCTTTTAGGAGCATACCCTGAATGTCCTGGTCTGACTTGAGAATATGTATGAAATATCATTCTATCATTTGTTTCACTTTTCTCTGCAATGTGATTGATTACAGTTATAGCTGTCTTCTCTACTATATTTTAGAATATGTATTTAAAGAGTACCTGAACTACTGCTGACAGGCTGCCGTAAACACACACACACACACACACATGCACGCACACACACACATGCACACACACACAGACACAAAGGTAAACTGTCTAAATTAGTCCTTCAATATTATCATACATTGGAATAAAAATGCTTATGAATATGTGAACTAATATCCCTTATCTTGAGTCCTACTGGTTCTGCTCTTTGTGTGTGTGTGTGTGTGTGTGTGTGTGTGTGTGTGTGTGTGTGTGTTTGTGAGTGAAGTGCTCCACAAGGAAATTCTATTTCAAACAGGTCCACAGGATAGTTTAATCTTCCTGAGTGAGAGATTTACAGGTGACAATAGTTATGTCCATCAAGTAACACCCACCCCTTCAAAATCATGCACTTTCATCATCTCGCTTTGGTTCATGAATTGTAATTCCTGAGCTGCATTCCTCAAACCAAGTGGTTTTCCTCATCAAGGTGAGATGAATACAGGAAAACAAAACAAAACAAAACAAAACAAAAAAAAAAAAAACATGCAGAATGTGTTAACACTATCTTGGGGTCTTGTTGTGTGAAGAAAATGCTGCTGAGATTTGTAGAAATGAAAGCTTCCTAGAGGATAAGTAGGATGCTAATAAGACTAAATACTTTCCCAACTCAGATTTAGTACCTAGATTGAATATAACCTCTTTGATTCTAACATCTACTCTAAACTATTTGTTTAATTAAAATCTACATTGCTCAAGCTGTTACGTGCTTTGAAGTAATAATTTCCTGAACACAGTAAAATATCTCTAACTTCATAATATAATGCCGCAGATCAATTCTTATTTGTACAATCCTGGGAAAACTTTTGTTAATAATCCCGTAAGCTTTGACACACTAAAAATGAATGTATGGTCTTTCACTGAAATAATGCAAAATTATGTTTTAATTACTTTTCTCTCATTGCTGGGACAAATACCCAATACACAAGCTTAGGGAAGGCAAGTTTTGTTTAGCTCAGAGTTACTGGAGTTTTCACAATTTAAAGCGGCCTGAGTTACATAGCAAGATTTCTAGACTATGCCACTGTGTTCAAGATGCTTTGCTCCATAGCTCTCAGAGACCACTGTTTGTGAAGAGGGGCACTCTGACAGAGTATGCTGTCAGTTTAACGGCTTTCTTGGCTGTGCCCCTCAAGCCACACGCTTGACAGACCCATGATGTACATGAGGATTTGGGGAGAAAAAAATAGATACAAACCAAAACATTCTTCCCCTGGACCACTAAAGCAGTGGTTCTTAACCTTTCTAATGCCATGACATGGCAATACAGTTCCTTATTTTGCGGTGACCCCAAATCAAAAAAATAATTTTGGTGGCTACTTCAAAACTGCAATTTTGCTGCAGTTATGATTCGAAATGGTTTTAGGCAATGCCTGTGCTTTGGTTGTATCACCTCGGAGGGTGTCACGACTCACAGGTTGAGAACCAGCGCACTAAATTCTCATGTACAGCCCTTCCTGCAGAAAACATTTTAGTCCATCTCTAAGAGTTGCCAAAATCCCAACAGTTTCAGCAGTGCTAAAAAGTCCAAGTCCCAAATAACCTCCAAGATCCAAGGCAAACTCTTAGCTGTGACCACCTATACAAATGAAAAATTTCATACAATCAACATTTAAAGACACAAGTTAAACATTGCTGTTCCAAAAGGTATACACAGGAAAATACAGACCAGTGAGACCAAAACAAGTCCAAAATTCAGTATAACAAACATTAAGTCCTATAGTTCCATGTGGAACATTGGACCCAATCTGTGGCAAATCATGAGCTCCTTGTGGCTCCACCCCTACGGCACTCCTCGTGGTAGCTCCCATAGCTTCTCTCTTCTGCCCGCTATGCTCTCTCTTTGCAGTTTTCCTTTCATTATCCACATTCCTGGCTTCTCCAAACTTCTGGGGTTTCCTCTGAGTAGGCTTCTCATTCAGCTTCACACACTGCCTGGCCTCTCAGGCCTTCTTTTGAAATTGAGGTGGAAGTCTTCTTAACCTCAGAACACCTGCATTCTTCATGTGCCTAAAAACAGCACCACGTGGATAATGCCAAGGTCTGCTGCCAGCTGTAGCAGTGGCCAGGCTTCCTTCTTTCTTAGCTTTATGAGTCCAGCACCTGGATTTCTGGACAAATTCTTTATGCTGGCACTATTCTATATTCTACTGTGGTGCCGCCTCCATTCTACGACCTGCTGTGACCGCTGCCTCCATTGTGGAACATGGGGCTCTGCAGCTTTCTGCTCAAAGCAAAGTCCTTCACCCTTGTGCTTCTGAGGCTGCAAAGGGTGAGAACATGCCACCTGTTGTGATGTCCTCAGGACATCTGTTCTATTCTTCTGTTCCTCCTGGGCAATGGAGATCTCAGCTCCATCTTTACATTTCACAGCCTCTCTGGTGATTTCTTTCTGGTCAAACTCACAGCATTTTAAATCATTCTGCTGGGCTCTTTGCTCTTCATTCTCAACCTATATTTGACTGAGAACCCCCAGCAATAACCATGACACTGTCCCAATATTCTACTGCTTTGAAATTTCCTTTGAAAGAATAAATAGTCCTTCCTGTTTAATCTCAGCCTAAGGCAAAGTCTCTGGACATGGGTAAAATTCTGCTAAAGTTTGAGCCAAGAAAAAAAAAAAAAGATCTGGAGTCCAACAGCCAACCCAATCCTTCCTTCCAGCAGAAACCTCCCCAGCCTCATCTTTACAGGTCAGCTTTCTATCAATCTTCTGCTCTGAGCTCTGACCACAGTCTCACCTACAGAGAGACAGAAGCTCTTCCAGTGCTTCTCTTGCAGGCAACATGTCCAAAACTTTTCTATCTCTCACCATGAGCCATTCCCAAAAGCTGGTAGTCCACGTGATGAGTTTTTTCCACAGCAATGACCCCACTCTCCTGGTACTAAATTCTGTTCTACTCAGGGTTTTACTAGAGGAACAGATATAATACAATGAACAGATATAATACAATGAGGCTGAGGTACTTGCTGAGGGCCTATGGAATACAGAATGTATAGTAGAAGAAGGTAGTTTGAAATATCAGCTACTACCCCATGATCAGCTACAGAAAATGGAATTGTAATTGTCCCCCTTCACCCCTGTATATAGTTGTATTATAAGACAGTATGCATAGATTTAGTACTAGTTCTTAGGGATTAACATATGCTAATGTTGAAGGTATGAGTCCACTTCTGTTTATTCATAGGACAGTGTAGTGATCACAACGTTTGGTACAATTATATGCATATCTCTGTATCTGGAGACTAATTTAGAGAAATATTTCTAGTTGCCAAGTTGACAAAGGGTGGACTGTAGTGGTTGATATACTGTGTCAACTTGGGTGGATGCCTGGTAGTTGATACATTTTATTAATTTGGTTGCATTGCCTGGCTGTTTCACACTGTTTTCCAGCACAGTCTCATCAGCCTCTAGATTGGACCTTTCAGCTTTCCACAGCAGATTCTTCTGCCTTCTGTTGCAGACACAATATCTGACTGTTAGAGACTGTTCAGAACTGGTAGAAACCGGTAAAGACCAGGAGAGACCAGTAGGGATGGAACACTGCAGTGAGTATTAAAGCCTTGGGACTAAATCCTTCAGTTGGTAGTGTGTGCAGACACTCCCAGAACACTTCCCCATATGACTCTAGGACTGGCACATCTTGTGTTCTATCTGTTCCTTGTATTATATCTGTTCCTCTAGTAAAATCCTAAGTAGAACAAATTATGTTGTACAATTTTAAGCATTCAAGATGAAAACTCTATAGGTAATGGCAATGACTAAGAATGGGTTGCATCCAACACCATAAACTTAGTAATAAGTGATAACATTATCATGTACTAACTTAGCTCTTTGCATCATTTCAAAACACATTTGACTATTTCACTTGATTCAACTCACTCTTTACTTGGTATGTATAAACACATGCCAAATCAAATGAGTGTAAATAAAAAGTAGAAGAAAAGAAACTACTATTATTACCCAACTCCAATAGAGCAAGAGCGACCTCTAGACATTTTATTTGTCATATAATAATTCTCAAACAATGGAGAAAGTGTTTGTTGCACCAACAAGTCATGGCAGATTTGCATGTTACTACATTTGCAATTATTCACTTTCATGTGACTTACAGAATTTGTAGATTCTGAGATGACACTGTGATCGTTTGTTGATTGCATCAACTTGAGTATGTGATGCCCAACTAAATTGGCTCAGCATTATCCTGTGTGTGGAAGAACCACCCTAGGGAGCATTATCACCTGAATGATACAAAAGAAAGTGAGGAAGGGATGACGTTTTTCTGTTTCTTTGGAGGCGCTCCAGTGTTCACCTTCATCTTGGATATCATCTTTCAGCTTCCTATACCAATTCTTCAGGAGTAGCATCAACTCCCCAGCCTCCATCACAGATGCTTCAGCCATTCACCAAAAATATCTAGGTCTCCTGATAGGGGCTTGCATGGGACACGACATATATCCAGTCCTTTGATGGGAACCCTTGAAATCCCAATGAGAAGGTCAATCTGTTGCACTTTTCTATACCTGAATCTATGGGTGCTCATTGTAACTCAATCTTACAAACTCTCTTATAGTTTTATATCTTACATTAAATCAGTTGTCTCTAGTAGGCACTGTTTGATATACTCAGTAAAGAAACCCGTGCATCAATTTTTATAGTAGAACAATTTGTCAGACTGAATTTAAAAACAGGCCAAAAGCCCATCAACTGGAGATGTAAAAAAAAGTTTGTTATTTTTATACATTGGAGTATTAGTTAGCTATTAAAATGATAAACTTTAGGCTCTTATGGATGAATAATTATAAGTAGAAATCATGCTCAAAAATGAAATAAGTCAAGGACCAGCCAAATAGCTCAGCAGATTAAAACACATGCAAACAGGTGCAGTGGAGGGGGGTTGATCACAGGGCCTTCAATGCTGGCCCTATCCCCGGGGGCACACTGCCTTGGCAATTGAGAATAGGCGTGGTGGTGTGCACATGTAATCCTAGCTCTTGAAAGGCTATAGACAGGCAGATCACTATGAATCTGATGTAGTAGTGAGACTCAGAACACCTTGTAGACCCATCCCTAAATTGTCATGATAAAATAATATAAAAATAAAATAAATGAAATAAATGAGACCCACGTGTGTAATCATTGTATTTTCTTGCTGTTGTGATAACTTGAAAGAGTAAATAAAATCTGAATGATACAATAGATATTGTGAAAGGGAAAGAATCCATTCAAAGTGAAGGAACAACTGGGAAGAGGGAAAGGAGAAAAAAAGAGAAGAAAGATTTTTGCTGGTCTCTTGAACAGAGGACCTAATGTTTAAATAATTTTTCTTTTTTTAATTATACAACTTTTGGGGCCAATTTCAAACAATGATATATGGAAATACAAACAGCTAATTTGAAGACAACACTATGCAACATAGCAAATACTATTGAATTTCTATTATTTTTCCTGTGAAAATCTGTATAATTTCTAATGTTCATTTTTACTATTTTTTTCTTTTAAAAAAGAAAAAAGAAAGAAAATAAATGAATAAAAAGAATTAAAAAGTTTATTTTTTCACAAAATTACTAGCAAAAAACCTCATTCCAATGGAAAGCTTTTGACACAGGTTATTTCATACTGTTCTATCTCCTCATAAAGCAAGAAAAACTTATTTTTAATAACAATTTTCAACAGGAGACCTGGGTTAGGTGGTGGAGAAAATTCTCTAACCAATTTTTATTTCCACATTTATTACTCGATATGGATTAATCTGCAATTAAATTCCACATTGCTAAATTGCACTATAGTAGTTTGCAGGATTTCTGTTTTACAAGGTGATGCACATACCTCATCTGTTTTCTTCTAAGTTATTGCCCCTTATATCTGAAGTATTGAAATTAGAACTTCTCTTTTTGCTGGGGCTATTATGTGCTCTATTATCTCTAATGCACTGGGGTGAAAAATTTCAAAGTCCTAGGATTAGAATTTTGGCCTTGTCTTGGGAACCTGATGTCTTATTGAGGTTTATATGGAAGGCAATCTCATATTGAAAAACAATTATTTTGGTTTTTTTTGTAGTTGAATTTCACACATATGTTTTGCTCTGGGGAAAGAGAGTGGCTATGGGCTAGGGAGAGATTCTAATACTTATACTTTATTATTGCAATACTATCCCAACCAAAATATTTTCCATGGTTTCATTTGGATTTGATATTGTAATTATTTTGTATTTAATTTGTCTTTGGACCTTGAAAAGTTTTTCTAGTTATCCCTTAGTTATGACATTCTCATTATGTCTTTGTGTTGCTACCTCTCTAAACAAATGCAGATAGTTTCATTCATGAAATGAATTATTTCACAATTCTAGCTGCAAATCAAATTAGATGACAACTGAATCAAAATTTTCCCATACCGTCAACATTAAACCTAATAATTAAAATTCCTGTGATTTTCATCCAATTCAATTTGTGACCAGAATCATGGAAGAAATCAATTTGTGAACTGAGTCATAACTAGTATATCATATACACGAACCGCTAGAACAATTTTCTCAAAAATGGAAGAAATGATTTTGTAAGAAACAAGCATCGATATATTAAGAAATTATATATATATATATATATATATATATATATATATATATATATATATATGAAGCTTCAATCATATTGTGCTCTTATAGTGGACTGCTTCTGGCAATACCTCAGGGAACTCTGGAGGGATGTGTATTCACTAACCACTGCTTTGTGTGATCTTTGAGTAGGACAAAAATCTGAAATGAAATAAAATATATCAAAGTTTTCTACAGTCATGAACATTTTATAATGTTATCATTATTCAGAATTATGACACAGGACAAAAATAGACTCACATAGGATGCAGAATGTAAAGAAAAACTGCAGCATGACCATAGACTGACCATAGCAATGTATGTAGAATACTGTACTTCAGACACTGCTAATAGGCTGCTGTATCCCTGTCATTTCGTTAAAGTGCTGAATATCAAAGATGAATGCATGAGATTTACTCAGTAGGCTTGGTGCAACATATACTGATGATCCCCACACCAGAATTTACTTATTTTTTCCACACCAAAATTTTTGATTGAATAGGTCTCATATATTTACATTTCTAACCAATATCTCATGACAAAAAATATGGATACAGAAAAAAACAGTGCTTTAGAATACTATTTCATAGCACTAACGACCTCTTGGAAATGTTGATATTGCGATCCTACCTCTGTGTATAACTCATTGAGTTATGAGTGTGAAAGTTATTTCAAAATCTTTCAACTCTTGGGGCCAGGCAGGATGGCTCAGTTGTCTAAAGCGCATGCTTAGGAGGGCTTGGGCAGCTTCAGGGACCGCGGTTCAATCCCGGGCACCACATGCTGTGCCAGCCCTGCCCTCGGGGCGGGCTGAGCCGGCCATGAAAATAAATAGACAGGCAAACAAAAGTTCTGAAACAAGAAAAAAATAATTAATTAAAAAAATATTTCCACTCTGCAGTTGAGTTTAGGGTTACTAACTTTTCCAGTTGTCACCAGACTGTAGTTTTCTGAGGAATAGAGCATTCCTGGCTGACTAGCACAGTAGCACTCAAGATAATGCAGTTGCCCAAGCTAACTATGAGGTCAAAGTCCACTAGATGAGTAAGTTGCTTTCTCTCTCCCATGAAGGATAGTGTTAGAGTTTATCATGCCATTATGTTCCAAACACTTACTCTAATGTATGGGCATTCAAGAACCAGTTGTTGAATTGCCTTTGCATGACAGCAGACAAAATCATCTTCTGCTCTCCGAGTGTGACAATGAAGCTTAAGAACTTTAGGCTTTGGAACTAGGATATGTGTGATAAATGGTAGTTCTCCATGAGTTGGCTGTGTAGCTTTGAGCAAGGCATTAAACCTATTTGACACTCAATTTTTCTTATACAAAGCAGGAAAATAAATCTTTTGGTTTTGTGGCAATGAAGGAAATAATTCATTATGATTACATCTGGTACAGTGGCCAATACATGCTAAGATCTATCTCTACAAAGAGTCGTGTGTGTGTGTGT
>PVJA010033137.1:0-23523 GCA_004027025.1 Myocastor coypus | reverse complement strand
AGTATCTGCAATCTTTTAACTCGTGACCTAGGACCTTCAACTGCGCATGCTCAGACCGGTATAGATGAAACCAAGCATGCGCAGACAGCTAAATCTTGAACTGAGCATGCGCCGACAGGTCCAACTTGAGCTGAGCATGTGCAGACAGCTAAATCTTGAAGTGAGCGGCGCAGACAGAGAGCCTTCGGGCTGAGCATGTGCAGACAAGTAGAGCATTCAAACCCCTTTACTCTCTTGCTCAGTTTCAGGGCACACATCATGTGTTTAAAGATGGTAGAAGGCATGGAGAGATAGCACAGGAGAGATAGCACAGTGGAATAAATGCTTGCCTGGAAAGCCCAAGATCCTGAGTTCAATTCCTGCTAATGACAGAAAAAAGAAAGAAAGAAAGAAAGAAAGAAAGAAAGAAAGAAAGAAAGAATAAAGATGGCTGAAATATCCCTGGGAAACAGAGATCCTGTCTCAAAATAGAATTTAAAAAAAAAAAAAAAGAAAGAAACAAAGAAGGAAGAAGAAAGAAGAGATAGCACAATGAAAAGATTCTGCCTTCAATCCTCATAAGTGGAGAAAATAATAACTGCAGCATTCCACGCATCTAAGGTTCTGTATATTCTAGCAAGGCAAAGTTGGCCCAAAGGGTAGAATAAGACCAGCAGGCTTGCAAAGAACTTGGCATGCGTTATCGGGCCATTCATTACGTAAGAGGCTTGGGACTCACTTTAAAACTTGAGGTAAACTTGAATGTGTTTCATTGTAAAAACTCCTGTGTTGTTAATGCTTTGTTTGAAGGTTTAGCAAGCTCCGCGTTGAGGTGTCAGATGCCCAGGTGCACAGTTCTAAGCCAGCATTTGTGAGCGTTTGCAATTGAATTTGTTTACAGAGAGAAAAGGTGGAATGAATGTAGTAAGGTAAAACTTTTTGATTTACAGTTATAGCTTTTGATTTAAGAAGAAAGCAGCAAATACAGCTCTAGTTATGTTCTTCAGGCAAAGTTACCAGTTTTCTCACTAACAGGGGAAAATGGTTTGACCACTTGTAGAATGCACGGAGCAAGCGGAAGATGGAGAAAATATGATTGTTTTCTGATGGTAGTAGAGATAAAAAAAAAATAAAAGGATGAGGAAATTTGTAGAGTGTCCTGGATTCCTACACAGAGCTGGTATTTTGATCACCGAGGCATTCTGCATGTATGGAAGGAAAAGAGTAAACGATATCTCATCCTCACGGTTTTGTTTGGCAATCATGAACCACAGGAGATAAATGGATGTGCAGGTGTTAGTGACTTTTATTTAAAAGTTCCTCCAAAGCATCCTGGTCTCATAGCTGGGGCATTGAGGAGATAATTGCATTTAGGATATGTGATATTAGGATTTAATTTATATGCTGCTAAATTAGTCCACTGACTAGAATCTAATTAGCTCTGGGAAGGCAGAGTGGGTTTAGTGGAGAAAGAAGCTCCAATCAGGATATCAGAGGCGCCAACTACCTAAAGGCGGTACTCTGGGTAGGGTGGAAGGCACAGGGAGGCTTCCTGCTTTCCGGTCCAGTGCCTTCTGCCTGCCACACCATGAACCATTTCTCCTCCTCAGTGACATCCCTGTGTCATGCCAACCTGACTTGGAGCTAGGCAACTATGGGCCGACACGTCTACATACTGTCTGGTGAAAGCAGAGTTCACCCTTTTTCTTGTGAGTATAGAGTATCTCTGTCATGAAAAGATTCATGGAAACAGCAGTGTAGAAGAGCTTTCTTCATGAAGCCATGCCTTCCTGGAAGCACAGGAAGTCATGGGGTCTGGAAACCAGGACCTCGTGGATGCCATGCGATGAGGTTCTCAAGGACAGAATAACTTAGACTCAGGGCGAGCAGTCAAATCTCGTGAGTTCTACCCTTGTAAGAAGAGGAAAGTCTCACTTGAAATGAGGAGGCCATTAAGAAAATGGATCCAAAGACAGAAGCCTACAGAGCATGGAAATTCAAGGAAGCATTGATCTACTGAAGAACAGAAGATTTGACTTGTTGATTTCTTATTTATTGAATGATTATTTAGCACAGAGCCTACAGGGTCTACGGGGTCTCACTACATAGACTGCACTCCTAGTGATCCTCCTGTTTTCACCCTCACAAGCGCTGGGATTACAGGCACGCGTCACCACGCCCAGTCTCAATCATAGTTTGAGTGGGTCCTGGGGGTCGAATCCCAGCGTCTGTGCTCTGGCTAAGCCGGAGCTTTAGTCCACTGAGCTACTAGGCTGGCCCTCATGTTGATATTAGATTTCTGTTCCTCTAAATTATGATGGAATGGACTTCTCTTGTATAAGGGAAGGACGTTTCTGCGGATAATTTATCAGGACATTCCTAGCAAATTGATTCAGTCAGATTACGCGTAACTCTGGACATATGCTAGCCACTTAGAAAAAAACACAGATTAGCCCTTACAAAATCAACAAGTACTGTCTTTTCACCTCGCGTGACAAGCCTCATAAGAAGACTTATAGAAAATTATACACTAAAGCTGTATTACTTTGCTTTGAAAATTATTTACAATCTGCCTAGAATGTAATATATGGGTATGTAGATTTTAAAATATGACTCCATGTTATGCATAAAAAATATTTTCACTCATGATAACATTCACACGATTAATATAAATCCAGAAATGAAGAGAAACACATAAACCTCCCCCCCCAAGGAAAATGGAAATTTCATTGCTTTTTATAAAACAAAAAAATTTGTGTTTCAGGGTACAAGGAAGAAATGTTGAATACATAAACTAAAAAATAAAACATGAATGTTCCATGTAAAATGACATAGTCACTGATTTTTGAGGATCTAGAGTGTGGTTAAACCTACAGAAATTATCTTCCAGGAAATATATTCCTTTCTCTGTTAATTGGCTTGCATTTTGCAATGCAAAGTACGAAATATGGCGAGGGTTAATCATCCAGAAAAATTGTTATTATCTGGTAAATTCTCAGGAGAAAATAGCAACCATGCACTATGAACTCAGCCATCAGGCACTTAGACATTAGTGACAAGTAGTAAACAGTAGCCACAAGAAAATCAAAACTGTTTGCAAAAGTGTGAATCCTGGTACAGAAAGGACTCAGCAAAGGGGACTTTCTCACCACAGTGGCCTGGGAGTCTCAGGAAATAGAAACAAGTCCAAGATAAATATTGCACAATTGCGGCTGAGTCCCACAGGAAGACACGTGGCAAGTGGTCCAGTCGATATGCAAGTTATCCAAGCAGCGTTTCATCGTTTCCGCCCCCTCTGTGTGCCTCATTTCTCCCCAGATGTGACATACAGTCACGTGCTGCCCCCTGCATGAACCACGTGAAGTTTTTGCCCAGACTGTATATATGAGGCCCTTGCCTATCTTTCCAATGGGACCAGGAGTGGAAAGAATTTTCAGGAAAAGCCAGAAATACCACACTCATCTGACACTATGGTACATGCAGTGTAACGAATGCTGTTGACTTTGAGGTTTGATGACCAATCAAGATGCGTTGATTTGTCAAATGCTCAATCCAAGAATTTTTTCTCTTGCCTCCCCTCCCCTGCCCTCCCCTCCCCTGCCCTCCCCTCCCCTTCCTTCCCCTCCCTTCCCCTCCCCTCCCCTCCCCTCCCCTCCCATCCCCCTCAATTCTCAATATCTTGCATCCTACTTCTCAGAAATTCTAACAGTCAACCGGAAAACATTCACGGACCCCACAAGCTTGCACCGACCTACCCACACGCTGCTTTGCATCTTATAATTTCACTTTTTCATTTGTTAGTAAATTTCTCCTCTGCTCAGAAATATCGCCAATTCTGTCCACCCCCTAGTTCAAAACAAAACCATCCTGGCCAAGCTGTCTGCGTCACATGGCACTGCATGCTTCCTGGACACTCCCCAACAGCACACACATTGGCTGCTATTCCTCAGGCAGTAACATGTGACAGTTTTGATCTCCACTTTATCATACCGCCCCAGTGACTTATTTTCTTGGTTTCATTGCAACAAAAATACCATGTAAGTATTTTCCTCCTGAGCTCCTTGGATTCTCCTGTACTTATGTTGGGCAAATTGTCGTCAGGGAGCTAATGGCTTCTCCCATGCGTGTTTTCTGTGCTCTGCCCCAACCGGTCATTTCTCTGGGCTTCCTTTTTATCTTCTTGCTGTAGAGGAAGGTGTCTGCAGGACCTCTGTTCTGGGAACGGAATGCTTCTCTTGGTATCCAGGTAACAGGCGGCACTTGCTACAAGCCACTCGTGGCAACGACAACACAACAAGAAAGCGTACCTATTTTTTAAGTGATTGATTGGTTGATTTTGTATACGGTCGCACAATGCAGTTTGCACTTGCAGGGATACTCCTGCCTCAGCCTGCCCAGGGCTGACATTACAGGTCTGCACCACCACACACACCCAAGTTTCCGGGTCCGTAAGTCGTGCAGGACCGAGCATTGAACTCAGGTCCTTGTGCTTGCCAGGAAGGTGCTTAGACTGCTGAGCTACCTTCCTGGATCTGAGGCTGAGAGGATTTATAATCGCATCATTTGAGCTCATGGCTAGAAGTGCAATCGAGTTCATGCCATTTTGAGTATGAAACTCAGGCCTCCCCCAGAACTTGGCAGGAATATCCAGTGCTTCCAAATAAAAATAAAATTCATCATTGCATTGCTTGTAAGTTGAGTCATCCTCTGGTGTTTCTGTGTCCACAGGGAGCGAGGAAATTTTGATTTTGCCTTCTCAAGCTCAATGAATGGATGCTCACCAGGGGAGACCGGGGGTCAAGGGAGAACGGTGCCCCAGCTTCAAGGGACAGCACATTTAAAATTAGTGATCTCAAGAGATCCAATTCTGAAGACACCAGGGAAGCAATCTGTCCGATGCACAGTCAAATCTTTTCAATGAATACTCAGATTTTATTGATGAATATTCAATTTTTGTCCAACATGTCCATGCAGGAAAGAAAATGGTATTAGTGACTATTAAAGTTAGCTTAAAGGCCCTAGTGGACAAAGATCGTTATGTTATTAAGTCAATGACTCATTGTGGGGGCTTTATACTTTTCTCTTGACCTGCGCACAAGGCTGTGTGGCAGAAATAAAATGCCACTGTACGTTGGGAAATGCTATGCAGAGCCAAGCATGGTAACACACACCTGTCATCCCACTGTTTGAGGGACAGAGCGTGGAGGATTGCAAATTCAAGCCAGTGACCACCTGTTGAAAAATACTAAAACAGAAAGGGCTGCTGGCGTAGCTCAGCGAGTGGGATCTTACTGAGCACCCGGGCTGGGTTCTATTGCTCGTACTATGCAAGAAGAAAAAAGCAAAAATATCAATTCTGCATCCTTCCTAGATAGGTCAAGGAGATTCTCCGTGCTGCATTGCGCGAGGGTTAGATTTGTGTGTATATCAGACATGGTATGTGGGTGGCAAGGTACAAGCACGTTTGTGGCTCCACTGGGATTTGCTAGAAGCCAAGAGACTGCCCACCTAAGTAGGCTCGTCCAGAAAGAGAATGGGGTCGATGGCAGAGCTCCTCACAGGACAGCCTGGGCTTTGCTACTGCAGTGCTGGCCCTGAGGGCCCACGGATTGCAGGCGATAAATCAAGCGCAGAAAGATCGATGCTGCATGATCTCCCTGACTCATCTGGAGGCACACAAGAGCAAGATGGCGATGGTGGGCAGGCGGGCGTGTGGGGATGTGGCTGAGATGTCTGTGAGGGGTCCGCATTTCCATGCAATCAGGGATTTGGGATGACAAGGCCTGGAAACTCCGTTTTAGAGGGCCACAGTTCTCTAAGAGTTGTGCGCTGTCTCCATGCTCAAAAACACAGAGGAAAAAAAAAAAGAATAAAAATTAACGGGGAGCTGAAGCCCATGTGCACTTGCCTGCTAGGGTCAATCCATACTGAGCATTTTCCAAAGCATCCTGTTGTATGCGGTACAAAAGCACAGATTTCATTGGTCCCGTAAAGGACGGGGACCAGAGAAAGAAGAGGAGGAGGAGGGGATGAAGGGTGAGGAAGGAGAGGAAGAGAGGGAGGGAGGGATGAAAGAGGGGACAGAAGGAAGGAAGGAAGAGAGGGACATAGGGAGGGAGGGAAAGGAGGAGAGAGGGAAAGGAAGGAAGGAAGGAAGGAGGGAAGGAGGGAAGAAAGAAGGAAAGAAGGAAAGAAAGCAAGAGAAAGAGATTGAGAGAGAGAAAGAAAGAGAAAGAAAGAGATTGAGAGAGAGAAAGGAAGAAAGAAAGAAAGAAAGAAAGAAAGAAAGAGACAGACCACACAGCTATAGGAAGAAGCTAAGCCAAACTTGCTGGATCCCCAGTACCCCCACAGGACCTGCGCACATTTGTTGCAAAGTCCTCATTACCCAGGGGCCTCTCGGTCCTGTGTCACTGTCACCCGTGGCAGGACTGCTCCTGTGTTACTGCAGCGACTTACAGTTCTGCCCCATCAGTCAGCAGCATGGATGTGCAGACTTCTGCCACCTTGTCTCTTGGGTGTTCGGCAAGCTGGGTGAACGCAGTGGCCATGCCTGGCCACCGAAGAACAGAAGAGGCAAAACCAAGGGGTGCATCGGGGGTGCAAAGGAGGACCCTGGATTTGTTCACCCCAAGAGCCTGGCTGGTGGAGAACAGGGACCAGCAGACGTGGTCATGGTGTTTTCTCCGCGTTGTGGGTGCACAGAAGGGGACTTCCTAAGGTGTTGATGAAGGCGGCACATTTGATTTATTCTTTTTTTTTTTTTCATTTGAAAGTTCTTTTGGCTCTTCTTGATCCGCTAACTTAACAACGACTATCTCTGTCTTGCCCACCTCCCGCAGATTTTTTTCATGTTTCTGACTGGCCAACCTTCCTTCCTTCCAACTTTCTTTCCTTCTTTCCGGCCTTATTGTATTCCTTTTTCCACACCCCATATCGTAGGGATCCATTGGTCTTACTGTAAATGGCTCTACCCCGGGTAGATGTGGTGGTAGGAATGAGAAAGATAGACAGAAAGACGAAAAGCTGGGCTAGGGGGTCGCCAGTCTGCCTGATGGGCAAGACTAACTCAACGCACACAAAAGCGATCCATTATCTATACTTGTGCCAACTTTGCATCCCATGACGCAAGGCTGCCGAGCGTCCTATAGCTGGCCTGAACCAGAGAGGATGTTTCCCCAACAGGACGTTTTTCTCAGCACTGGGGTAGCTTTCTGCTCCAGGCACCGAGGCCCAGTCCCGCCTACACACACAGCGGAGCCAATCCCCGGCTTCCTGCGGCTCCCAACGCCACCCTGTCTCCCTGCCTTGCATGCATGCAGCCTTTGCCTGCCGGGGCCTGTCTCTCTGCACATGTCCACACTGGCACCGAATTCACTTTATCTACCCAAACCGGCCCCTAACTTGAGCCGATACTTGGGCACCACCTTCCCAAGATCTGACATTTTATAGGCAAAAACTGCCATACCTGGGTTACACAGTTAAAAGTTTGGGCTTCACAGATAAGGTGGGCGTCATGTATCAGTTAAAACCAACCATTCACAAAACATTAAAAACACACAAAAGTGCAAAGACAGCTATCAGGAAATAATTAGGGAAGTAAAAAGAAAAGAGGATCCCTGCCATCCTAGCACGCTGGAGGGCGAGGCAAGAAGATTCAAACTCTGAGCCCGACGAGGGTAGTTTACAGACTGAGCAAGAACATATCAAAACAATTTTTTTTTTCACGAGACAGTAATTTATGCATGCTTTCCATTTGTTTACTTTTTAACATATGTTTTAAATTCTATTTTGAAAAGTAAAAAGCAAAAGCAAGAGTAAAGATCAGGATGAAAGACAGAAGCAGGGTTACATACCACTGTAGTATGCGACAGATTTTCAGAACAAGAACAGCTGATGAACAATGGTTGATACATTATCTATTTTTGAATTGTCAAAACTGTTGGTCATATTAACAGTTCTATCATTTTTTTAAATCAATAGATGGGGAAAGAGAGACAGAGAGACAGAAACACAGAGAAAGAGAGAGAGAGAGAGAGAGAGAGAGAGAGAGAGAGAGAGAGAGAGAGAGAATAAAACAGTAGAATAACTAACAGCTACATCTTTAATGCCCCAGCCAGAGCAGAAATGTGTGCACCAGTCAGCTTCGTTGACCGAGGCTTGGCCCAGCCGGCAGGGTGAAATCCTTCCACACCTCTGCACCCCTGAGAAATGCAGATCACAATTGCTGAGACATATATCGTGGTTCCTGCCATGATCTGAAATGCTCTCCAGGGCCCACTCCTACCACATACAGAAAAGGGGAACAATTTAGACAGGTGTTCCAGAAGTGTCTCGTAAGTGTTGCTTACACACGGTCCTTTGTAGGAAAGAAAGAAAAAAAGAAAGAAAGAAAAAAGAAACAAAAACACAACAATAAAACAGCAATAAAAAAAACCCATGACCTTACCTGAGACACCAGGACAGAAACTTTTTCACACAGTGCACGTGAGATTCTAGCCACCTAAATCCCTGTTTCAAATGCACTATGTATGCTGGTGTCTTACTTACTTTTCTGTCGTTGCTGGGACAAATACCTGACACTCAGAATGAGGGAAGAAAATGTTTATTTAGCTCACAGATACTGGCGTTTCAGTCCACATTCAGCTGGCCCAAAGCTGAGTGGAACACGGCAGCGAGCATCCAGTTCATGGCGGCGGAACAGCAACAATCACGACAGAGGCAACCGATCAACCAGGGCAGCAGACAGCAACAGCGTGAGTCTGTCTCTCTGTCTCCCTTTATAGTACAACAGCCTCTCTGCCCCAGCCTATCTGCCTTAGGCTCCACCCATAATCTCAGCAGTACTCAGACCATAATCTCATCAGTACTAAAACACATAACCCCAGTGGATCATGGATCAAGTCTCAAACTCTGGAAGTCCCTGCCCCATGATTGCATGAGGCTTTGGGGGGACAACTAGACATAAACCGTAACAGCTGAAAACATCTATATGACGGTCTGAATTCTGTGGCCAAAGCCATTAAGCTGGTTTTTGCCACGTACGACTTTTAAAAGAAACATGGTTTCCGTCCAGAGGGCACGACCCAGTTTTCAGCATACCAATGTGCTCTGAATAATATTAGGACATGTTACATACGGAATCCCACAGGGGTAGCAATTTTCAAAACCAGAAAGCCACTGGATAAGAAGTCCTCTCCCAGTTGCCTGTCCACTGAGATCACTGGTCTTTATTCCTGGGGGACACCCAGCCAGCATGGAAGGAATTGGGAATTGGCCATTAGATAACCAATGTCCTGATAAACCAGGAACACTGTGGCCTAGGAAAGATTCCATATGTCCAGTGTTACTGTCCACCAGTTTACAGGATCGCAAATCAGCATTTATGCCTTAATGGACGGTCATCGCAGTATCCTTTTATATCTGAGGCGGCAGCCAGGAGCGTCTACCTGTTTCTCAAGTGTGGAATTACAGGGAATACAGGTTATGACGAAGAAATATTTAGTGCAGTCATACACTGCAGAGTCTAAGAACTCATAGTTGAAGCTGACAAAGAATGCTGAGGGTAGCTGGTGAGACCGAGCCCCTCGGCTTCCGTTAGATCTGAGGTTGAATCCCAGCTCTGGTCTTTAGGAGAGTCGACCCGGAAAGACTAGAGATCGTTATTTGTAGGCGTCATTTCCCCCTGCATAAGGCACGGCCAAAGATTAAATAACATTCCAAGATCTTTCCTCCCGCTGGGCAGCAGACACTCCATGACAGCATCTTAAGAAAACAGCTATGGCTGGGTAACAGCCGTGGTTAATTTCAGCATCTGTAAGATAGCGGCTTTAGGGGAAGGATATGATCAGAGCTAAGCTGGAAAAATAAATACTTCAGTGGAGGCAGAGTGAACAACTTTGGGATACAAACTCACTCAGCCTAAACATAATGAGTTGGGGTTCAGGATAAGTTGGGAGGCATTTCTACAGAATACATCGGTGAGGCACATTTTTCTCTACAGTATCACAGGTCTTTTGAGCATCCTTTTCCAGAACAATGACAAAATCAGAGTGGAAAATACCCACGCTGTCTTAATGCAAGGTCCCAGGCCTGAAAGAGGTATATTAGTTGTTTATTCTGCACGATTGCTTCTGGATTCCGGGAGTAAATCCTGAGGGGAATCTTTCTGGCCTTGAACTACCTCTGGAGCTGTCTGGTTTTCTTAGAAGTAAATGAGGCCTAGAGATTTTGGGACACCAAAGAGTGTCCTAGGCTTCCAGGACGAGAAAAGGAAAAGGTTTCCAATCATACGGTTCAAGACCCTCGAAGTGGCAGGCCTGTTGGGTATTAGAGAAAATTAGTTGCACCAAAACTTGACATATTTTCTTAGGTACTTTGCCCCTGTTGCCAGGACCAAATACACAACGTGCATAATTAAGGCAGGAGAGATGCACTGGGCTCACAGTTTCTGCAGGATTCCGTCGATCCCCAGCTGGCTCCAAGGCAGGGTGGAACAAGGCAGACGGCAGTAGTTCACGGGGGCAGAAGACAGGAACATCAGCAGGGGGAGGTGGATTCTGTTCCTCCATATTGGAAGCACGTTTCCTGTCCTGGGACAGCTGCACCGCACACCCTGTTCATACTTTTCTCTTCCATAAGCTCAGGATGTGAACAAAACCAGGACCCCGCCCTGTTGACTCACTTATTAACCTTCTAAACTTCTCAAATTGACACAGCGCGCCAACTGGAACAGATATTTATGCCTTCCTATTGACCAACATGTGTGCTAGAAAAAACAGGAGTGTCTATAAAGAAAATCAGCGCCTAAAATAGAAACAAC
The DNA here is from genome assembly GCA_004027025.1 of Myocastor coypus. Taxonomy (NCBI): domain Eukaryota; kingdom Metazoa; phylum Chordata; class Mammalia; order Rodentia; family Myocastoridae; genus Myocastor; species Myocastor coypus. The sequence goes on along the minus strand of PVJA010033137.1, from coordinate 12,722 downwards.
TTAGTTAAATCGCTTCTAAGACCTTAAATAATTATGATGACCCATGCTGAGCGGCCCAGGGAGATTCTAGTTTAGTCTCAGCATTGTACAAACTCTCTGTGTGATGGTTTGGATAACAAACATTGTAGTTAGTGCCTGGAAAAACGGTTTTGGACAGTATCTTTGGAAGATAACCTTTCCTCTATAAAATCAGTTTTAATGATCTCTTGTAATAGGAAATGTGTCAAAGGATGTCTTGGACATATGGAAGGACCTGTTCTTCTTTTAATTTACATAGTTCCATTGGGACAATGGTCATACACATGTTTGGGATATGGCCAACGAACCCACCTATAGCAACAATGGTGGGTCAGTAGTACTTATTTGACATCCAGTAAAATGAATGATAAGAAATTTAGAAGATGGGTGTGTATTACTCATGAGTATAAAAATTTCACTGACTAAGAGACACTGACAGTATAACCGTCTCGGAACTGGGCAGATAGCTCTGTGGCACAAGTGCCTTTCTGGCAAGTGCAAGGTCATGCGTTCAAGCTCTGGTCCCACAAAACAAACAAAACAAACAAGCAAACAAATAACCGAGTGTAACCCTCTTTCCTTCTTCATGGTTTACTGATATTCCACTATGCAAACCAATCATATCTTTTTTTAAAAAAATCTATTTGTTATCTGATGACCACTCATATTGTTGTTTAAAAAGGTAGGCAGGTAGTAACAGCAGTGGAAGAAATTTTTATACCCATATCTTATACTCCAATCAACAAATTTAGAGCAATCACCATGCAGGGCATTACCTATCGTTATTCTCCTAGGATTCTGTCAGGGATTTCTTTTTTTTTTTTTCATAAAATAAAAATAAAGGAAAAAGGCAAAAGAAAAAAATCTTTGACATGAATCCACTGAATCTTTTTAAAAATGTTTAAAATTTATTTTTCAGCGATAATTTTTTTTTTTTTTTAAGTTCGACACGGGTTCAGACTCTTGTACTTGACAGTCACGCACTTGTGCCACGGAGCTATCTCCGCGGCCCTTATTGATAAGTAATTGAATCTCGTACTTTTTATGGGGTTCTGCGTGGTGTTTTGGGCCTATCAAACTTTGTACCTCAAAAGGCAGACAAGGCCATCCCTTTCGCCATTGAAAGACACAAGCAAGCACTGATAGCTATTATCTGTTTCACCCAGAAATCTATATTCTCCCCGCCTCTAAACTACTGCTGTCCAGGTTAGCTTAATGCACCCTGTAGGCCTCTCCGCTGCAGCAGTAAGCTTTGTGTATTCTTCCATGAAATGTCAATACCATCTTAATCAACTTTTTTCTTTCCTTAAGCAGAAACGTCACACTCAGGCTCTGAGCAAGAAGCAACTCAAAGAAAGCGCTGGCTGTCAGTGAATAACGCACCCATTCCGATTAAGGTTACCCTTCCCAAAGGGTCCTTGAGCCCAAACGTGTCCCATTTTATATATGGATTCATGGAATTTTATGTTAAGCGCAGAACTCGGCCCTGAGCTTCACCCCCAGCTGATGCGACGTTCCTTGTACCTTGCTTGAATAATACCTGGGTGCCCCCAATGTGCAGATATTTTCCCTTTAATGATCTTAGTGGTTTCCTCTTGCAAAACATCAAGAGCCCCCATTTCCTGCTTCAGATACAAATCGCCCAAAGGACTAGCCAGCAATCTAAGGAAACACTCAGAAAGGCATTCAACAGTTCGCTGCAGGCCGGGGGAGATACCTGGGCCTTCCAAGTGCCTACTGGGCAAACACAGGGACGCAAGTTCAATCCCAGTTGCCACCGGCCTTCCCGGGACCAGGCAGGGAGGTGGAACAGCTGCAGTGCCAGCTCTAGGCGGACTGAGACAGCAGGATCACTAGAGTCTAAACGGCATAGCAACACCAGGTATTTAATGGCATTGTTGGCAGTAAGTATCTTTGATATTTGTGTTTGTCCGCCAACAGGAAAACCCATGCCAAACGCTGAGGGTTGTCTGAAATTTACAACAGGCATGGCTGTAGGAACTCTTAGGTCTCGTGTATTTAAGCTAGATTTCTACTCCGGTGGGAAATGTGTGCTTATCAACTCTTGAGGGTCCGGGATGGGTTACTTAGTCTTCATGTAGAACTAAAAAAAGCTACTTGATATGAAATTAAATCAGCCCCATGGAAACAAAATATTGTTGGTGATATTTACTGATGTGGAGAAGGCGGGTGAACAGTGACTTTCTTCCTGCACCATTTTGAAGTATTTATGCTTTGTAAACAAATGCTTCCTGCATAAGTCTAGGGGACAACAGCAGGCAGAGCTTGGTAGAAAGAGAAACCTATAACTTCTTCTCTCCATAATTATGTGAATTTCCCAATGATGTGGCTTTCCTAATAATTCAATAAAGGGTTTACAGGAAAATGAACACGATGTCTGAACAAGGAGTGGCTTGCACTTTGTGTCTTTTCGCCATGTTTTCATGTGAAAGCAAATTCAACTAAGAGATACGTGTCACTGCATACAAAGGCAAAAATAGAATCACACCAAAGATTGCCTTATTTCTTTTCTTTTCTTGTTTTTTTTTTGGTGGGGGGTTCTGGGTCCGTCCACCATGAGGGCACGTGGCACTGTCGATTGAACCTCGCTCTCCAGCATGTGCCTCAGAAGGCATTTCAGACGGCTGAACTATCCCGCCAGCCCATACCAAAGATTTTCATAGTCCAATACATGTACACAGCTACTTAGAAAATGGGATGAAGCATTTTCTTGTACATATTGTGATCCATTGTAGTACACAATGAGAAACAACAAAAGACATTACCAAAAAACAAAAACAAAAAAACACTATCAATGGTCGTTATCCAGTTCCATGACCAAATCTATATATTCATGACTCAAAGCCGTGCTTTGCAACACTTCGCAAGGAGGAAACTTTCTTTCATTAAACCGTTATTCTTTCTGGTTGCCTCTTGAGGGTTCATTTGCATGGAATAGTTTCGGGTCCAACAAAAGGAAAAGAAAAGAAAGAGAAAACAAAACAAAACAAAACACACAAACAAAGAAAACAACCCTCCAATTTAAAGACAACAATGGAAGTTTGCAACGGAAGCAGAAAAAGGAAGCTATTCAATCTCATGAACAAAGTAGTACTACAGCAGGATTTTCCAGGAGCTACAAGCAAAACCATACGATGCCAACAGGCATGGCACTGATGTAAAAAAAAAAAAAAAAGCTAGTACTTCCGCGTTGCACCTTGCCCGCTTCTTTGGAACCCCGAGCCACTTACCTAATATTCCCAGGCGGTAGTTGATGGTGATGACGATAACATTCCCATAGCTGGCTAAAATGCTGCCGTCGATCATGTTTCCGGTGCCTTCCATGTAGGACCCACCGTGGATGTAGACCATCACGGGCTTCTTACTGTTGTGATCATGGATGTCTGGAACAAGAGCCAGGGAACAGAACACCGTGAATTTTCACAGGTGAGGCACGCTTGCAGAAGGCCTCATGGGCCTCATTTTCATCTGCCTGGCTGTCACAGGAATTCGTGCTGCACCTTTGTTTTGTGGTACGAGGGATTGAAGCCAGGAGCTTCGAACAGAGCAGCAACCAGGGCCTTTCTGATCATTACCCTCATCCTCATCGCTGCGTTGGAAGCATGGGGTCCACTTAATGTCCTGCCTCAGACTTCCAGAGTGTTGGCATTGCAGGTGTGTGACACCGCGCTCCAGCTGCTTCTAGCTGCTGCTACTCTCTTGAACCTAGCGTCTCAGTGTATGCAAAAGCTGAGTCTGGCATGGGTCAATAATTTTCCCAGATCCCCATCAGTTCCCTGTGCTTAGATGTGTGAGTCTAGTTGAGCTCAGGTGCTTTTACAAGATTAGAAATTTTTGTAATGTTGTCCAAATTACTCTTTATATTTTCTTGCCAGGCCGCTGGGTGTGGTGGTGCACGCCTGTAATCCCAGCACTCGGGAAGCTGAGGCAGGAGGATCGGTATGAGTTTGAGACCAGCCTGGGCTACAAAAGTGACCTCAAGGCCAACCTCAACTGCATAGCGAGACCCTGTCTTAAAAAGACAAAAAAAAAAAAAAAAAAGTAGTATATTTTCTTGCCAGGTAAGCTACGCTTTAAGAAGCCAAAGTCAGTATTGGTTAAAACTCTCCTATAAAATGTCACCCTTTCTTTCTCCTTATATTTATGGGTATATATAAAAAAATGAGCTTAGCATAGTGCAAATGTTTCCAAAATTTTGCTCAAACTCTGAAATATCGTGTAAGGGGAGGAATCAAGTGCCATCTACAACACACTATCTTCTGCTCTTTTACTGAAGAAATGAAGGGTAAAATCATCTTGAAAATCAAGACAGACTTGAATATGGCTGGCGTCTTGCGGACTCAAAACTAAAACTTGGTGTGAAATTATTGACTCAATTTAGAAGTGGTGTCCAAGGGTTTAAGTTTTTTTCTTTTCTAAAGCTCCAAACATATTTGCTCTACTTTATTGATTCAAGATCTACCTCTGCATATTTAAGTGGCAAACATAACAAAGATGGCATGAAAAAAATCTGCAACAGAGTCTAGATTGAAGATGTAATCACGTGGGCTGGCTCAGCAGACTGAGCACCTGGTTACACAAGCACAGGGACCTGGGTTCGATCCCCGGCACCACATGCTGTACTGGCTTCACCCTCAGTGCACTGAATTGACCACCAAGACCAGGCATGGTGGCACGGGCCTGTGAATGCGGCAATGCGGAGGCGGAGACAAGAGGATCACTAGGAGATCAAGCTGCATAATGAGACCCTGTACCAAACACATAACGAAAAAAAAAAAAAAAAAAAGATGCAATTTCATTAGTGCTTTATGTCTTCCCAGGAATTATAAACTCCTCATGGTATTTGAAACTAAAACATATTGCTCATAGTCGCCTTGGAAGTTTAACTAGTGAACAGGTCAAATAATATTTTACAATGGCCAATGAAGACAGAAAACCAAAGAACATTAGTATAGGTTTTGTCTAACATGTTGGGATCAGTTAGCTTATTTAGTATGAATCAGTTATAAGGTTCTCATTTAAATTTTATTGTTTAGAGTGACCACGTTGATCAAATTGCATAAGGGCAAGCCACCTAAACCACTGTACTACTACAGGAAATTCCGTATACAGGGTTTCTGTACATTAATTGATTAATTAATTAATTAATTTATTTAATTTTCTTGTTTCCTTGCTATTTCATCTCCAGTTCACAGGGTGAGCCAGGTAGTCTGTCAATGGGATTCTGAAGAAAGGAAATCATCGTAATTAGATTAAATCCTAAGCCTCATTTCTTCTCAGCCGTGAATGTAGAGGACATGCATTGTGCTCATGGGTACTACAGCATTAATCAGATGCACGGATTATGACCACGCTTTGGACGTGTGAGCGAACTTCCGGAAGCCCCCAGCTGGCACGAACATAAGGAGAAGAGCACCCCTAGATTCTCAAGTTGTCGCTGCTGGGTGTAGGCCAGAGAAACATTTTTTTTTTCCCTAAATTTCCTGGTAGAAAATTAAAACATCAGGTAAAAATCTTTTCTATTAGTCATGCCATTCTCCGACACTACAACTTCTAGTTTATGGAAAGAGGACTCCTGCCTAAACAAGAAAGGATACTTCACATAGTCTCCTCTTTCTGGCTATTGGTTTGTGCTTTTAAAATTAATTAGTTAAATTAATGCTTTCAGAGCCAGGGATTGAACTCAGGCCCTTGCGCTTGCCAGGCAAGCACTTATTCGACTGAGCTGGCTCCCCAGTCCTTATTTATTTTAATTTTAACTTTAATTTAGTTGTACTTTAGTAAGGGTCAAGGATTTTTCACTATGTAGTTCAGACTCATAGTGATCCTCTTGTTTAGAGCCTCCGGAGAGCCAGGATTACAAGTGCACGCCACCATGCCCAGGCTCAGTCGCCAGCTCAGCGCGCCCCTGGGGCAGGGCCAGCACGGCAGGCAAGGGATCGAATCCCAGCCACTGCACTCTGCCTAAGCAGGTTTGTGCTGACCGTCGATGAAGAAACATTAGATGGTGTTGGAAAGGTCGTGTTTGGCTTTACGAGAGAAAAATTGTGAAAACCGATCCTCATCTTCAAAAAGAAACCTCTTAAGGAAAGTAGGGTATGCTTTTCAGTGTAGGTGAGTTTATTTATTTTTCATTTATTTAGTTCTTTGGACTTTAAATGGGCATTGGGTGCTGACCAGGGCAAAGGCCACCTGGCTAGGCAGACGTAAGTTTTGGGGGCCTCTAGGCCTCTAACATCCGTCAGGGAGTTCACTAGAGGTAATGGCACCTCTCAGGAATTTATTTATTTATTTTTAATTTTATATTTATTTTTAATTAATTAATTAATTTTGAGGACATGAGATTGAACTCAGGTCCTTGCATTTCCCAGGCAAGTGCTTACTCTACTGAGCTATCTCCCAAGCCTCCGGCCACCTAGGAATCTAAAGATCAGTGAAATCCATGAGCATGGCCTTAAAAATCCAGAATAGTGCCAACGCTGGTAAAACCTTTTTGAAGGGAGGTTGCTTACAATTTATTGGAAGGAGTCGAGGACTGCATCAACACAAGAAATTGATAATAAGATGTCCTCTGGAACTTTTAAAGGGACCAACGTCAGACTGTTTTTCTTTGGAGACCCAGGGGAGTTATTCTTTAATACAAGGAAATATATTTATCCAAGCTGAAAAAAAATTGTGTTTTTACTTATCTGGGAAGCCACTCCAAAAGGTAAACTGTCATGTCAGTTTTTTCCGTAATTTTATTTTAAGCCATTTATTTTATGCAAGGGACAGAAATGAATGGCTGAATGGATATCTCTCTCTCTCTCTCTCTCTCTCTCTCTCTCTCTCTCTCTCTCTCACACACACACACACACACACACACAATCCCATCTTTCAAAGAAAAATCACGTTGTTTTTAGTAAATATCCTATCAAGCAAAGGGAGAAACTTAAAAACCAATGTTCTCGGGGAGGAAACATTGGACAAAAGAAAAATCGTCTCCCAACATCCATGGTCAAGATAGAAGAAAATATAGACGTAACAGTTGGGCCTCCCTTTAGTTCTTGTAAGACCTGTAGTTTTGCTTTAGATTTTGTTGTAACATTAGTTTTTAGCTTAGATGTTTCGAAAAGATAATCCTGAAAGTAAATAAAAAATAGCATCTTATTATAAAACTCTTTAATGGGATCAGAGCAGGTTCTCTGAAATCTATGTAAGAAACAAACGCTCTATAAAGAAACAAAGTTAAATGGGAAAAAGATATCTTTGTCTGTGTGTGCGTGTGTGTGTGTGCGCACGCGCGCGCGCGTGTGCATGCATCTATTTGAGCTAGGGTCTCATGCAGTTCAGGCGAGCCTTGAGCTCATTGTCACAGCCCAAGCTGGCCTCCAATTCCACCGGTCTCCCTGCCTCAGCCTCCCGAGTGCTGGGATTACAGGCATGCACCACCACGCCCGGGAGCGAGGTAAACCTTAATTTTCTCCCTAACCCACAGAACAGCCCTAGCGCAAAGAACTTTTTACAGCATCCTCCAAAAGTTTGCAGTGCACGGAACAATAAACACAACCGTTCAAAAATACAATATTCACAAAATGAGGTTGGGAAGACCGAAAAGATATTGTGCATGCATATTGTGAAATTCCATATGCTTGTCTTCTGACAAGGCCAGGAAAAAGAAAATAAACAAAAACAGATGAAACTGTGGGCATCTTTCCGAATGGCCTTTCTCGGCTCATGGATAACTACGGACCACGCTTAGTGGCACTGTCGAGAGATTTCCAGGCCTCTACAGGGAGGCTGGAGTTAAAAATGACAGCAATTTCGAAAAGAAAGAAATACACAAGAAAGCACACTGGTGTGTACTAATTTGAAATAAGAGGAGGAAGAAGAAGAAGAAGAAAAAAAACAGGTTGAAATGAAAAAAAGGAAAAGAAACAGGACTAAAATCATGCATCAGGGTCGAGCTTTGAAAAAGCAAAAAAAATACCTTCATCATCACCACGGTCATTATTCGTTATATCATCTGCGATTTTCTTAGTGTTGGCTCCTGGGGTCATTTGGAAGAGCAAAATGAAGAGGGGGGAAAAAAAGACAATTCAAAAACAACAGTTTTGCCAAAAAAGTCCAGAAAAGAGAGCAACAGTACCGAATCAAAGAAAAAAAAAAAAAAAAAAAAAAAAAAAAAAAAAAAAAAAAAAAAAAAAAAAAAAAAAAAAAAAAAAAAAAAAAAAAAAAAAAAAAAAAAAAAAAAAAAAAAAAAAAAGAAAAAGAAAAAAAGAAAAAAAAAGGAGAATGTAACACACAAAGTTGAAGTCTTGTTACATTTAGGTTTCAAAAAATAAGAAGTGAAATAGAGCGATATAAAACGCATAGGAACATAAAGATGTCAAGAACAAATCCAAAATGTTACCGGAAAAAAAAAAAAATTACATATCCTGTGAAGATGTCCTTGGGGGTTAACATGATACTACTGCAAAAGCAGAAAAAAGAGAAACAAAGAAAAAAAACAAAAGGAAAGAAAAGTTAATGTGATTTTTTTTTTTAAAGAGAAAACAGAAATAGAAAAGAGACTTCCCATATTTGGAAAAGAAATATGTATGAAGGGTTTGATGGCCCTCTAACTTTAGCATGCTATAATCTAAATATTTTTTTTACATGTCAGTGAAACATTTTGGTTAGTTTTCGCAATGTAAAAGAAAACACATGGAACAACACGAACATAAGGCAATTCAGCGACACTTTTATAAAATTAACGTTGGTTTCATGCATTAAAAACCTTATAGATGCAAAGATCCCATAAAATATCAGACACTTTTGGGATTAAGTTAAGTCATAATGACCTCCAGCTACTGATTAGGAAACAACTGTCCCTGATTCCCTTCTCTTCGTGGTCTAAGAAAAGTAACTACTACTTGCAATAAAATTGTAGGCAGTCAAGAAGAAGCTTTACAATGGAATCTCAAAAAATAAAAATAAAAATAATGAAGTGACCTACCTTGTTCACCTTTTTAAAAATTTTTTAATTACTTTTAAGAAGAAATATCAATATGATAGATTCACAACACATTAGTAGTACATTCGCAATAATTGTCACATTGCATGTTTTCCTCATAATAACAATAGTGACCGCAGGGTGTGCGCATATTACATTTTCTATTGTTAAAGAGAGAGAGAAAAAAAAAGAAAGAAAATTCTCTTTGAACTGAGGGGAGGTAGATGTATACATCTTAGTCGGTTTTGATAACATCTGCAAATGTGGACCTTAAGTATAATGTCAACAAGTTCTTAAATCGTATACGCCCAAACTCTCCGATACCCTGGGTATGTCGCTCCCAATTTTATTTGAATGTTTTCCAGACAGATATGGCTACAACCCTGAAGTGTGGATAAAGCATTCAGTCTCCGCTGGCTGTGGCCAGATCCTGCTCTTAAGCAAACACCGCGTGTTTTTCAGCACCAGTCGCTTGGACAGCGTCGACCGGTGACTTCTAGAAGGCTGGGGTGAGCTACATTGAAACAGGGCTTCTCACCCGTCATAGCTCTAACAATGCTTTGAAAATCAACTGTAAGGTGCCTATGGTCCTAGTTTGCAAGATTTGCGTGTTTGTTCTTTTTTTTTTTTGTGGGAGTCCCCAAGCCCAGCTGGATGGCAGAATTATAGTATCTCGTGACTTTTCTCAGACAGCCGAGGTAATCCAAAGCGCGACGCTGGTCCTGAAGCCATCTGTAGAAAGGCTTTTGTCGTGATGACACAAAACACCATCGTATGACATGTTCACGGACTAGCAAGTACAATACAGACTTTGCAAATGTGGAGGAGAGCCAGGGCTGGAAGCAGGGAGGAATCAGAGGGATAGGAGAAGCATAACAAACATAATTAGGAAGAGTACCACTCATGGCGGCAAAGGGCCGCCAGGTGGGGCAGATACGGACTGATGAAAATGGAATAAATGGATAAAGGCAGGAAGGAATAAATAAATGCAAGCCAGCAAGGGGGAAAGCAAAGCAAAGGATAATGCTTCTCGTTCAATTCTAGTGCCTAGGAAAGTCTAATCATACTGGCATCACTTTTATAACTACTTGCTTATTATACAGTCTGTCCTGGTGCTTAAAAAAAAAAAAAGAAAAAAATATTCAACACCATTTATATGTTGAAATGCCTATAATCCCAGAGCTTGGGAGGCTGAAGCAGGAGAGCGGGTGTGAGTTCGAGACCAGCCTGGGCTACAAAAGGGAGCTCAAGGGCAGCCTGAACTGCAGAGCGAGACATTATCTCAAAAAGATAAAAAAATAAAAAGACACACACACACACACACACACACACACACACACACAAAATCGTGCCATTTGATTTGCGGTCATATTTTATTATTCTCAATGTCCTGATAACCTTGCAATTAATTTCCGAGAACAAGAATTGTTGTTTGTGTTCGATATTTCCATAGAAACCGTTCTTTCATTTGGAAAGACGTGAGATAAAGAGCATGAACGCCTTTCACGCCCAGATATTTTCCTACAACAGAGATTCTGTTCATATTTCATTGGTGTTCCTTGCGAGAGTCGTGCGCAGAGAGGGAGAAGTTATTCTCTATCTCGGGGCCATCACTGCAGGCTATTTTTTTCTTCACTCAATATAACTTTCCTTGCTCTCGATGAATACCCCTCGTCGACCCCTCTGCCAGTTGACGGTGCTCGTAGCTTGTCGTGGAAGTCACACTTCTGTTCTGCCTCTTTTTGGTCCCAGAGTTTCTGAGTTCAGTATGTGAAGGCCTCTAGTTCTTCACCAAAGACATTTGTCACTAGTGGTGTGAGTTTTAAGGTCTTGGAAGCATCCTATATAATTTAGGGAAGAAGTTACACAAAAGCGAAGGAATATATTCAAGTGTACACAGTCAGGAATTTTTATCAGATCTGTCAAGTGATGCAGCGCTTCATACAATCGAAATTGAGAATATTTTCATTATTTTTCTGGAATTGCATTCTTTTTTTTTGTACCTTGGTAGATGTTGTATAAACCAATGCTCAGCTTTGCTAATCAACTTCTTTCTTTAGAAGATAGGCCTTTTTCTGCTTATTTCCACAGAAATGAGCTTTCACACAGTGAGATCTTTTCTTTTTCTTTGCATTTCCATGGTTCATAGTTGCGAGCTACCAGGAATAATACTGCTATGCACAGTGGTGTCCTGAGTGCGTATGTGTATGTGTGTATGTGTGTATGTGTGTGTGTGTGTGTGTGTGTGTTGCGAGTGTGCTCATGAATGTGATTTCGTCTCCTTTGCATGAATACCTGTAAGAAAATGCGGCACTGTGCGTGTCAAATATATTTATGGAATTGGCCCAAGACTGTTTTGTTGAGAACTCTTGTGCTCCAGTCGCATTGTGGAATGTCACGCATAGCTCTGTCTTTGGTGGTGAGGGACTGGGGAACAGATGGCGCGTAGGGACCCGCTGGACACGAGTGGATGGATCCGTGGGCCAGGTGGCGCTGGAGGAGCTGTTAGCAGCCAAGAGGAGAAGGGAAGAGCTGGGTCTCCGTGGACGTGAGCTGGAGGTTGGATCGTCGACCCACGCCCCGGGCGCTGCCATCCATCCCGGCTTCCTTCCTCATCACCGCGACGTCAGCCCTTTTCGTTCTCCCTAGCCTTCGTGCCTCGGAGAACTCCAGTTTGCAAGCAATCCTTCAAGATGCACAAGTGCGATGAGGCTCTGTTCGTGGCCAGTTGTGCGTGTCAGGCATTGTGTCCCACCAATGAAAAATAGTACACTGCATCCCCTGAGGCGTCCCCGTGCTGTACCAGGGTCACAGCTTCTCCAAGCTCGGCCCAAAATGTGTTGGTAATTCACTGGCCATAGCCCTGACAGGGTACCAGAAACTGGGGTAGTGTCACTGCATTTATAATTTTACCTGAGATAGTGGACAAGGCTACTCAACATTTTGACTTGTGTTATTTATTATCTGTCTGTCTGTCTGTCTGTCTGTCTGTCTATCCATCTATCTATCCGTCTGTCTATCTGTCTATCTGTCTGTCTATCTATCTATTTATCTATCTATCTATCTATCTATCTATCTATCTATCTATCTATCTATCGATCGATCTGTCTATCTATTTGGTGGGCTGTCCAGTTACAGATTATGTGCTCTTCCACAAAGTCCGAGCTGCAGCCAGCTCCAGGAGTCTAAGACCTCTTCATATTCTCCAGCTAATGATTTGCTAAGCACACACATTGTTGGGGAAATCCTTCATTCTGTCTCTTGGTTTTTATGGAGGGTGTCTTTTAGGAGTACAGAGCTGTTTAATTTGGGGCAAGTCTTGCTTATATTTTTGTTTATTTTGCTTTATTTTGTCTTTCTGTCTCTGGCTGGCTCTCTGTATCTCTTTCTGTCTGTCCATCCGTCTGGCTCCCCCTCTTTCCTCTCTTCCCTCCCCTGTCCTCGCTAACGTTTCCCTTCTCTCTTCCTCCCCCTCCCCGCTCCCTCTTCCCCCTTTTGCCTCTCCTCTCCCGTCCCCTCCCCTCCCCTCCCATTCCCTTGTGTTCGTCCTCTTCCTCTTCCTCCTCCTCCTCCTGGTCTTCTTCTTCTTCTTCCTCTTCCTCTTCTTCTTCTTCTTCTCCTCCTTCTCCTTCTCCTCCTCCTCCTCTTCCTCTTCCTCTTCCTCTTCTTCTTCTTCTTCTTCTTCTTCTTCTTCTTCTTCTTCTTCTTC